>JBBPTI010000241.1:0-17995 GCA_038093995.1 Tylopilus aff. callainus | reverse complement strand
TGGTGGGCCAAAATGAAGGCCTGGCTCCATGCTAATAGATTGGCTATAGTCCTGAAAAGTTATGAAGCTGTGATTGTGGTCTTATCCTGGTCCAAAGGACTGAAAGCCAGACCATTTGCGCAAACCTGCATAGTCTGTGGATCAAGCTATGATTGGGATACTCTGGTGATGGAAGTAGAAAGCCTCTTCCATGCTGCCAATCAGAAGGACTGGGCTTGTGCCCAACTTGAAATGTTCCAGCAAGAAAGTATGTAGACTGACAACTTCCTAGTCTAATGGGAAACACTCTACCAATAGGCTGGGATAGATCATTCCCATGCAGTACATCTTCTTGAGCAAAACACTGCCCACCACATTATTCTTCAAATCTTTAAAGAAGGAAATCAGAAAACAGATCCAACAGCCTATCTTGGCATTATTTGCACCACCAGCATGACAATGGAAGCCCTTAATTTTCATTTGTGGGAAGCCAAAGGCCTATACTTGCTCTGATCACACAAACACTAGCCAAATGGAGATAGAAGAAGAAGAAGAGGATGTAATGACCATGCAATGTGGGCCTGGAAAGTGCTTCAACTGTAAAGGCACTGGCCATAACTTCAATGACTGTCCAAAGCCAGAGAAACAATGCCCCTTGTGCAAGTTCCATGGTGGAGGCCATAGGTTCAACTGCAAAAACTGTTTATCAGCCAGGAAGGTGGTTACCCTAATGGGAAGTGCAGAAAAAGAAGAAGGACTGAGCCATCCATATTGGGTGGAGGAACCCAGTGATATGGCACTCTCAATTAGCTGAATGAAGGAACAGGATTTTCCCAGGTTCACAAACCAAGAGAAGGGAAAAGGCCATGCCTGAAGAGTGATCTGGGTGCTCTGAAGGCAGATAACCCATCCATAGACATTTCCAATCTCCTCTCCAAGCTCCAGCTTGTACTAAATTCTCTAGTATCTATCTTTCCTGGTCAAGGGGAGCCTCCTAGAGAGCTTGGCAGGGACCATGATAATAAACGTGTGCTTAATTCCCCTACCCCTGTGTCTACACCAAAAATCCCAGAAAAGGAAGAGTGAGCATGCTTCACCCAAGCTGTCCACATGGGGAAAGAAGTACAGCTCATGATCAACATCAAGGCCTCTAAGCAGCAATGCTTCAACAGTGGGGCCAATCTTACCCTCATTCACCAGGAGTTTGTACAAAAACATTGTATCCCCACAAGGACCCTTTCCTGGCAGGTAACTGTCTATAATGCTGATGGGATGGAGAATGCTGCAGGGGCTATTACCAAAGCAGTTGACATTGTCTGTGAAATAAATGGACACACCAAATGAATCACCACCAACATGTCCAACTTAGGGAAGAATGATGTTATCCTTGAATACCCCTGGTTATGGCAGCATAACCCAGACATCAATTGGCTCACAGGAGAGGTTTCATTCCCATGCTGCCCAGACACATGCAACTATGAAGGAATCTCAAAAGCAGTTTGCATACCAGAGTCAGCAGAAGCATACCATGTGCAAGAACATCTGAGGTTATGTGCAGCAGCAGTTGACACTGTTGAAGAGACAGCCCCCTACCTGGTGCTGTGGCAATGTCATGACTATCTCAAAGTGTTCTCCCAACATGAGTCAGAATGTATGCTGTTAAGAAAACCCTGGGATCATTCCATTGAGCTTAAAGAAACCTTCCAATCAAAAAAGGGACAGATCATTCCCCTTAGCCCAAAAGAGCAGGAAGAAGTGGAAGCATTCATAGAAGATTAGCTTAGAAATGGATATATCTGTTCTTCTAAATCAGAATAAACATCTCTGGTCTTCTTCATACTGAAGAAAGATGGATGAAGGAGAATGGTGCAGGATTACAGGTACCTCAATGAGCATACAGTTTGCAATAACTACCCATTGCCACTTATCTTGCAGCTCATTGACAAGCTAAAGACAGCCAAGCTCTTCACCAAGATGGATCTCTGATGGGGGTACAACAATGTATGTATTGACAGAGTTTACTAAGATAAGGGCAAGTATGCCCACTCAGCCAGTTGCCCAAAGGGGAGTAACACAACTGACGTGAGAGGAAGCAAAGACACCAGTTAAATATGGGCAAAGAGGGCACTTGTCCCTAACCCCTGGAAACTTTGGTCTGGACTCTGGTCTGGGTCTAGTGATGGCAAGAAAAAGAAAAGAGGATTGTACCATGGATGCCACAATGGTATGATAATAAATGGATGTGGTCATAGGGGTAAGTGTCTGGAAGATGTGGAGCTCACTTCCACATGTGAATGGAGTCTGTAGCAGGGGACTCCAGAAAACCCAGAGATCTTCAGACTGATTGTCCAGGGTTAACTTTGACATGTATCAAAGAAGGAGATGAATGGAAGGCAGCCTTTGTTTTCCATAAAGGAGCATTTGAACCCATGGTAATGTTCTTTGGCCTCTGTAACTCCCCTGCTATGTTCCAGACCATGATGAACAAGATCTTCTTGGACATGCCAAATGTCATCATTTACATTGATGATCTCATGAGCTTCACTGCCAGCAATGACCAGAAGGAGCATGATGCCCTGGTAAGGAAAGTCCTCCAGTGACTACAGGACAATGACCTCTTTGTAAAACCAGAAAAGTGTCACTTCTCAGTAAAAGAAGTAGAATTCCTAGGGATAATTGTGGGCATTGATGGCATCCCCATAGATCCAGAGAAGGTCAAGGCAGTCCTACAATGGCTGACTCCTTCTAATCTCAAAGAAGTATGCTTATTCCTTGGCATGGTCAACTTCTATCAGTGCTTCATTGCCAACTATGCCACCATTGCTCATCCACTACATGACTTAACAAAGAAAGATGTGCCTTTCAAATGGGACAACACTTGCCAAAGAGCCTTTGACATACTAAAACAAGCATTCATAACAGCTCCAGTTCTAGCCTACCCTAACAATAACTACCATTACAGGTTAGAAAGTGACACCTCCAATTATGCCACAGGAGCAGTGCTCTCCATTGAGAAAGAAGGAAAGTGGCACCCTGTCACCTATGCCTCCCATGCCATGATGCCAGAGCAATGGAACTATCCAATTGCTGACAAAGAAATGCTCAGCATCATCTCCATGCTAGAAAATTGGTGCCATTACCTAGAGGGTACTCAGTTTGAGTTTGAGATCTGGAATGACCATCAGAACCTATCCTGGTTTATGACACACCAAGATTTAAACTGCAGACAGGCCTGATGGGTGCAATACCTCTTCTATTTCAATTTCAAATGGTACCATAAGGCAGGCATGCTTATGGGTAAAGCAGATGTGCTCTCCCAATGATCAGATCATGCAGTGGGAGTAGAAGAAGATAACAAGGCAGTAATGGTCATCCCACAGGAAAGGATTGGCTACCTTGGCACAGGTATGAGAGAGAACTCTCACCCTGAGGAAGCCCAGGAAATAAAAGAAATAAGACTCAGTGACAGAGGAGACCTCCTGATGGACAAGATTTCCCACAAAACCATCAAACTCCCCACTGGGAATATAGCAAAGCTATGAGGTCAGGGGTATGAGATCCAAGATCAGGTGCTCAAGATGAAAGAATGTATTTATGTCCCACCAGCCCTATAAACTGAAGTAATCACCCTTCATCATAACAACCCAGTTGTAGGGCATCCAGGGGTCGCAAAAATGGTTGAATTACTAAGGGGGGGTTACTCCTGGGCATGGATGAGAATGGAGGTAGAAGAATATGTAAAGAGGTGTGAAAGATGCACCCAGATGAAGTCTGACAATCAGGCCCTGCCAGCAAACTCCAACCACTAGAAGTCCCAGACAAACCCTGGGAACACATCTCTGCAGACTTCATCACAGACCTACCTGAGTCAAAAGCTTATAACTCCATCCTGACACTAGTAGATCACTTCTTGAAGGAAGCTGAATTTATGCCTTGCTGAAAAACCTGCACTGCCACTGATCTCGCAGACCTTTACCTTCACCATGTCTGGAAGCATCATGGTCTCCCCACAACCATTGTCTCTGACTGGGGACCACAATTCACCTCCCAGCTCATGAAAGATCTCTGTCAGCAATTGGGGATTATCCTGAAACTCTTGTCTGCTCATCACCCAGAGACTGATGGCCAAACAGAATGAATGAATAGAGAGGTGATCCAGTACTTATGACTGTATTGTGCTGAGAAGCAGGATGAGTGGTTGCACTGGCTCCCCCTTGCCCAATTCTCCCTTAACACAAAGATGTCCACTGCTTCTAAATTCTCCCCTTTTCAGGTCACCTGCTCCTACAAGCCATGGATGGGAATTGAACCCAGAGAGTCAAAGAATCTCCACTCCACCAAGGTCATACAAAAAATGGTGGACACTCTCCAGCAGACAGCTGTGAATCTACACCAAGTGCAGGAGTGGATGAAACAACAAGCAGACAAACACTGGCACTTAGTGTTATGAACCTGTATGCACTATGGTACACTTTTCCTACACTTCCTCTTTTGGTCCACCACTCTCACACTTCTTGACCCCTGCCAGCATCCCCCATTTTTTCTGAAACACCTGCTACACCCTTTTGTGCTCCTCCATGCCTCTTCCAACACCTCTGCACCTCCTCCAGAGCTAACTCTTACTGATGCACTGCATTGCCTCCTGGACCTCTGCTCCCACACAGCCACATGGACTCCCACATGGCATGTCACCAGACTTGCACCTTAGCATGCCATTAGCATGCAATAGCACACAACTGCTGTGCCACAGTTGCTGACTCATCCTCAGCCAATAGCCATAGTCCCACATGCTGCATACTCCCACACCAGCCCTACTATTTGGCCATTCTCCTCCTCAGACCCACAGCAGACTTACCACATATAGACCACCCCTTACCCTAGATAGCACTCAGACCTGCCCTAGATAGGACAACAGGCCATAATAGGAACAAACACCTATAGTAGTATATAAACCCCTCCCCTTTGCTTACAGACCCCAGTCTTTCATTAATGGGCTATAGCATAGTCAAGCTATAGAAGGGTCTTGTAAGCTAAGGGGGGCTAATGCCATTAGTTCTCCCTTGCTACCCTTAGTCCATGCCCTAGTGGTAGTAGGACAGTTCCCAGTACATGGCTCCCCTTGAAGCATCATCAATCATTATGCCCCTTGTCCATCCCCCAGCTATAGCTACCCTATGGTAGATGCATAGGACTCAGTGCATTTCAGCAGAAGTCTACTGGAGGTTGTCCATCCAAGCTTTCCCCTGCCAACATTCGACATGCAGTTCATTTGATTTCTAGTCAAAAGGCTGAGAATGCTGTTCAGGTGACCAAAGCCCTCTCAAATGTTATTAACCAGCCTCTCCATCCAAGCACTACTTGTTGCTATCTGAAGAAAGCTGGGATGAAGGCTATAGTCAAGTCCAAACACCCTTTACTCTCTGCTAGACATTGCAAGGCTTGCTTGGATTTTACTTATGCCCATAAGGACTGGACTTTAGAGGATTGAAAGCAAGTAATATGGTTTGATGAAACTAAAATAAATTGTCTAAGGTCAGATGGTTGCAAATGGGCATGGAAAAGGTCAGGAGAGGGGCTCAGTGATAGGCTGGTACAAGGAACTGTGAAGTTTGAAGGTGGTTCTGTGATGGTGTGGGGTTGTATGAGCTGGAAAGGGATTGGCTATGCTACCAAGATTGATGGTAAGATGAATGGGGATCTCTACCTTCAAATTTTGAAGGATGAACTCTAAAATTCTTTGGAGTTTTATGATCTCAATCCTTCTGGAGTCATCTTTTAGCAAGATAATGATCCCAAACACACTTGCAAAAAAGTCAAGGAGTGTGTTACACACACAAACACAGGTACACTTTTTCTTTTTGTGTCACTACACTCCCTTCTTTGGCTAGCACTCCTCACGCCACTTTGCTGCAACTCAGCTACCCCTGCTCCTGCTGCTGGCCCCCGTGGGAAAGCTTACAGCATCTGGGCACCTTATAAAGGTAGAGTAAAGCCCCACTTACCTAAGCTAACCCCAATGGGCCTGATCAGCTGCTGGCACTGTTGCTTGCCACAATCACATCATCCCGCACCATCCACTCTCATCCCAATCACATATGTCCCTCCCTCTCTCTCTTGCACATGGACCAGGCTAGCTTCTGGCATCCGTTTCCTGTAATAGTAACCTTGCCTCCCCTAGAGTACATTCAGGCAGAGCCTGAACTAGTTACCATGTAGTATATAAACCTGCATGCTCTTGCACTTGTTCCCTAATCAAGTTTACTTGGGTTTTCCCTTAACAGTGACCTAGCAGCAAAGACTCTCAAGTTCCACCCTCAGTCTTAGTATTAGCCATCTGTAGCAGCAAACTACTGATTCAGCCATTGTTGAGGTTGTTTCACTTAAACTCGATTCGTTTCTTCGCCATCATCTGCAACAACCCTGAAGCCATCTACTACTATTACTACCAGTGAGCCCAGAGTACTGACAGGACAGAGTTTATTAACCCCCATTGACAGATACTAGTGCCAGTTATATGCGCCCAGTTGGCCCCCACAGTCCTCTTGGCAAGAGGAACAGTCAGACAACCCCTAGTGATCACTGCCCCTCACCCAACAGTTGCCCCCAACCTCACCCTCCTCATCAACGCCACTGCTGCAATAGAAGCAGACACCCACCTTGCCGAAGAACAAGCCTAGCAGCAGCTCTGGGAAGACGTAGACAGGTTGTTGGAAGAAGTTGCAGAGTATTGACAGAGAGTTGAAAGAGACTGGACCAAGTTGGAAAGGTCCACATCCCCCTACTTGCTATATCCCAACTCATCAGCCCCTTGCGAGTGCCCCCACTGTCGCCCAGGCCCACCTCACATCCTCAGCCCCACATCCTTGCAAGGTTGGCCACCCCTCCCTCTACCACTCTGTCCCCCATCACACATGCCTGCGAGCACCAACAGTTCTACCGCACAGTCTGCAATGCCCAACATTCCCCCATTCTCAGAACTGACACCCCTGGAGGTCATCTCTGTCCTCGGCCAGCTTTGTGCTGCCCTGCTTGATTTGTACATCTTGTTGTATGTTCCAGGAGTTTCTCATCTTTATTATGCTCTTTCTGTGTACAGTCATGTTCTACTCACTCTATTCTCTCTTCCAGATCGTGAACCACACTCTTGAGCTTGTAGACTGCCAGTCCTCTCCCCTCCTGTTCTCTGTAAATGTCAACAGCTTCCAAGTCACCGGCAGTCTAGGATATAGGCACCCACCTGGAGGTTGGGAACAGCCCACTTCCACAGATGCGCAGACCAGTTGGTGATTAGCTCACCCCTGTAGGAACAGAACCCCTTTCACACATAGTCATTTCTTCTTTCTCCTGCTCATCTCCTGCTCCTTCCACTGTATCAACTTCTCCCTCTCTCTCCCCCTCACCAAGGACACCTCCAGTTTGAAGATTGGTCAAATCCTTGTTGTATTTCTTGCAGCATTCAGAGTTTTTCTTTCAGGTCCTCCAGAGTCAAACCATCGCCATTGTAGTTTGAGTAAGGACACTCGCAGATGGACGACAAGCAGTTCAACATAGGCAACAGTATTTGCACCCCGCTGCCTAGGCCAGAGATCAAGAGGATCATCAGCTGCCCTATGCGCAAAGACTGCAGAAAGCAGAAGATGATAGTCCAAGACAAGGAACTACCCCCATTAGCATTTCAGTGACCCTACAGGTATTGGGTGCCCCCAGCAAAGCTTTACCCTGAAGTAAGAAAAGTACACTTCAGCCTGAAGAAGGTCCACTTCAATGATGTCCCAACAATTGATAGTGCTGCTTGTGGACGTGACTATGCTGCTTGTGGACAAACTGAATGCCATTGCAGGCAAGTTTGCCCTTCTCACAGGCCAGACCAGCCAATTAGCTGGTTTGCTCTAGTTAAGCAATGACAAGATTACATGATTGGAAACAGCCCTAACACAGGCCCACTGCACAATAGCCCCTTTACAGACCCACATCAACTCACTTTCAGGTGGAGTGGCTACTCCAGTGAAGACAGTGAGGAAGGTGGAAATCTTCGCTGACCTGGGCATCTATGAAGGAAACATTGCTAAGTTTGAAGAATGGTGGGCCAAGATGAAAGCCTGGCTCCTGATGAACAAGGATGCCATCCCACCCGACAGCTATGAGGCAGTGGTCATGGTCCTCTCCCACCTCAAAGGCCCGAAGGCCAGCCCTTTCACAGAAACCCACCTTAAGCATGGACTAGCATACCCTTGGAAGGACCTCAAAGCAGAGATGGAGGGCCTCTTCTGTGCTGCTAATCAGAAGGACTGGGCCCGCCTGCAGCTTGAAAGGTACTCGCAGCAGAACATGTGCACCAACGACTTCATAGTCCAATGGGAGGCACTCTACTTGCAGGCAGACATTGACAACTTGCATGGAGTCCGGCTGTTGGAAAAGAACACGGCCTGGCACATTATCTTACAGATCTTCAAGGAAGGAAAGAGAAAGACCACCCCACATGAGTACTTGGCAGAAATACGAAAGGTAGGATGTGTGATGGAAGTGCTATCATTTATCAGAGGCAGGGACCCGCAAGAAGAATGCCAGCCTGCCGCAAGGCAAGTCCGAAGGACGGTTGAAGAAGAACTCAGCAAGCAGCTCACTATGATAAAGACCAATGGTGTCTGCTTTAACTGCAAGACCAAAGGACATTGAGTCCGAGACTGCCACAAGCCCAAGGTAGATCAGTGCCCCCATTGCTGCTTCATCCAAGGTGGGCACAAGGCTTGATGCCCCAAGTACTGAAAGGTCTGTGCCATCCAGGCACCCCCTCAGCAGCCAAGCAGCCCCAACATATCTATCGGCAAGCTCACCCAGCAGATAGTCCATGTCATGAAGTCCGAGCAAGAGTCAGATTTTCCCATGGCCAGCCCTTCAGACTCAGAAAAAGAATGGGCCTAAAGGAAGCGTTGGGCACCCCAAAGGCCAGAGTTTCTCTCTATTCACAGATTGTAAAGTACCTTAACAACTCCACTCATCATACTTCCGGTCAAGAGGGTCCTGTAGTGCAGACTGGCAGCGACCGAGACAATAAGTCTGTGCTTAATTCCTCTATACTTTACAAACACCCCCACATGAAGCAAAGCCTGACACAGACAGCCCCCTTTATTCGAATCCTAGGTGCACCTCAATGGGAAGTCCTGCTCTCAGTACAGGTCAAAGGCAAAGACCAGGACTTCCATACAGTGTTGGCCCTCCTTGACAGTAGTGCACAGGTGTCCTTTCTCCACAGAGACTTCGTCTGACAAAACTGCATACCCACATAGCAAGTTGCAGCTCCCATACAAGTGTTCAATGTGGACGGGACCCCCAACAAAGTGGGACCAATCACTGAACAAGCGTCAGTCTTGCTGAAGTATCAAGGGCACCTTGAGCAGACTACCATGGATGTGACCGACCTCGGAAAGAATGACGTCATCCTCAGCTATACCTGGCTCCGTGAGCACAACCTGGAGATCAACTGGGAAACTGGTGAAGTAGTCATGGGGGGATGCCCCGAGTTCTGTAACTATGAAGGGCTCTCCTGGGTAGTGTGGTCAGCTGAAAGCCAAGAGCTCCAACAGATGCAGGAGTGGGCCCAAGAACTACAAGAAGTAAGGGCTACATGTGCCTCCTCCATCACAGAACTCCCCGCACAAGATCTAGTTCCCCGAGACTACCACAACTTCCTCCCTGTCTTCCAGCAGAAAGCCTTCAAACGCATGCCACTTTGCAAGCCCTGGGATCACACCATAGAGTTGAAGGATACCTTTCACCCGAAGAAGGGCCACCTCATCCCCCTAAGCCCAAACGAACAGAAGGAGATGGACGATTTCATAAATGACCAGCTCCAGAAGGGTTACATCTGCCCCTCCAAGTCTGAACAGACCTCACTGGTCTTCTTTGTCCCAAAGAAGGACAGAAGGAAGTGCATGATGCAGGACTACTAATATCTTAATGAGCATATGGTCAAGAACAACTACCCGCTCCCCCTCATCGCTCAACTCATAGACCACCTCAAGGGGGTCCAGCTGATGACCAAGATGGATCTCAAATGGGGGTACAACAATGTTTGCATCCGGGAAGGAGACGAGTGGAAGGCCACCTTTACATGCCACCACAGGGCCTATGAACCACTGGTAATGTTCTTTGGGCTCTGCAACTCCCTGGCCACGTTCCAGACCATGATGAACAACATCTTCTCGGACATGTCAGTGAAATGACCCTTAGCGGTGTGGGTAGTGAGCAGCGGGGCTAGCGAACGGGAGCAGTGATGACAAGAGCTAGTGGGTGCCCAGGCATCGACTGAGAACTAAGGGGAAAACCCAAGATAACTTGAATGAGGATCTTGGGGCTGAATTGCCAGCCTTATATACTGTTACAGGTGTTTGTATGTGTTTGTATGCTATTACTACATCTGGGAAACTTTAGGGTAGACGTGGGAGTGTGGGTCTTATGCTACTGGCCAGGGATGAGTCATGGGGGGTCATTGCACTGCCTTGCACAGCCTGGGCACTGATGATGTGAGATTGTGTCAGCATGGTGTGATATAGTGTGATCATGATGTCATGGGGCTGTGCAAGGGGGCCTAGACTGCTTACTAAGGTAAACACAGCTTGGCGCAGCCATCATATGGTGTGTGAATGCCAGTTAGCAAGCGGGCCGAGTTGGATACCAGTACCAGGACAGGGGTGGAGCCAGGAAAGGAGCAAGAAAAAGGAGGGGCGTGAGCGAGAGTGTAACACTACCCCCCAGCTAAAGCTCAACCTCTGGGTGAGCAAAGGAGAGTGGGCGGGAGAAGAGTGCAGCGAAGGCCAAGCGAGAGACAGGGCGAGGAGCTGAGGGGTGTGAGCGGTGGAAGTCACAGAGGGCCTCGGGGAAGTTAGTGAGGTTGGAGGCTGGCTCCCAAGTGTGATCCTCATTGGTGTACCCCTTCCAGTGTACCAAATACTGAATACCATGTCCGTGAGGGTGGGAGTCAACAATGAAGTTGACTTCATACTCGGCATCCCAATTATCAGTGATCGAGGTGGGATCAGAAAGCGGGTCAGGTTGTTGTGGTAGTGGCGGCACGTAGGGCTTGGTATGGGATACATTAACAACGGGGTGAATATGGATGTACTTAGGAAGGTGGAGTTCCATGGCATTGGGGCCTTTAAGGGAGACGACGGGATAGGGCCCGATCCATCAGTCAGTCAGCTTGTGACAAGGAAAAGGTAGGGTTAGGTTGTCAGTCGCAAGCCAGACGTGCTCGCTGATGGCGTACTGGGGTGTGGGCGTGCGACGGGTATTCCTAGTGGTAGTTATCCGCTCTTGGGCCTTTGTGAGGTGCTCTGTCGTCTGTTGGAGAATGGTCTGATAGTTCTGCGCCAGCATGGAGGCAGTGGGCAATTTCAAATCACAGGGCTCCACCCCCATTTGGGGTTGGTACGTGCGTGTGACCTGAAAAGGGGAGAATTTAGAAGCAGTGGACTGCTTCGTGTTCAGAGAGAATTGGGCCAGGGGCAGCCAGCGTGCCCAGTCATCCTGTCGTTCAGCACAATACATACAGAGATAGGAAGCTACTTCTCTATTCATACACTCAGTCTGCCCATCCGTCTGCAGGTGATGGGCTGTGGATTTCTTTATGGAGATTCTGAGCTGCACACACAGTGATGTCATTAGTGTTGCAGCAAACTGGGGTCCTCAGTCAGATACGATAGATTTGGGTAACCCATGGTGCTTCCACACATGGGTCAGGTATAGATCTGCTAGTCCGGTGGCAGAGCAGGATTTCGTGCAGGGAACCAGCTCTACTTCCTTGGAGAAACGGTCAACTACTGTGAGAATGGCATCATACCCTCCTGCTAAGGGGAGATCAGTGATAAAGTCCGTGGAGATGTCCTCCCAGGGGCCATTCGGGATTGGTAGGGGTTGGAGCTCGCCTTTCATTGGCTGGTTACTGGGCTTTGCTCATGCACAGCAAGTGCAACCCTGCACATATCATTCCACGTCCTTCCTCATGGCAGGCCAGCTGTAGAACTGTGCAAGGAGCTCCAGGGTACAGAGAACTCTGGGGTGACCGCTAACTCTGTGATCATGGTGAAGCATGATGACCCAAGTGCGTAGATCCAGGGGTATATAGATCCATCCATTCCTTCTAAGGAGTCAATCTTCAATCTTATATCCCTGTGCCATCAGCTTCTTGAGGGTGCTTTTGGGGAGTCAGATGGTCATGTGTGATATTTCATTGGTGAGCTCTTCTCTGGGGGTCATCACTTCCACCACTCCCTCTTCTTCCACTATCTGTTGAATCTGCTCGGGAGGTATCACCAACACTGCCTTATTATCGTCATCCCCTGAATTTGCCAAGTCCGATCGCCAAGATAATGTGTCCACCTTTGTCATCAATGCACCCGCTTTGTGGCACCATTTGAAATTGAAGGAGGACAGATACTGGGCCCACCGGGCTTGTCAGCAGTTTAAATCTTGTCGTGTCATGAACCAGGCGAGATTCTGATGATCATTCCAGATCTCGAACTGATGCTGGGTTCCTTCCAAGTAATGCCTCCACCCTTCTAATGCAGAAATTATGCTGAGCATTTCTTTATCGGCAATGGGATAGTTGCATTGTTCTGGAGTCATAGAATGTGAGGAGAATGTGACGGGGTGCCAGCGATCTTCTCTTCATATGGACAACACCGCTCCGACTGCATAATTACTGGCATCACTTTTGAGTTGGTACTGACAATCATTGTCTGGGTAGGCTAGGACAGGGGCTGTGGTGAAACGCTTTTTTAGGTCATTGAGAGCATCCTTGCACTCCTCTGTCCACTCGAAGGTGATGTCTTTCTTCGTCAGATCATGTAGGGGATGGGTGATCCTGGCATAATCTTTTATGAATCGTCGGTAGAAGTTGGCAAGCCCTAGAAACGCCCGCATTTGTCACAGGGTTGTTGACAATGGCCAATCCATTACTGCCTTTACCTTTCCCGGATCCATCCTAATTCCTTCTGGGGTCACTATCATTCCTAAAAATTCCACTGTTTCTTTCAAGAAGGAACACTTCTCTGGCTTGACAAAGAGGTTGTTTTTTTCCAGACACTCCAACACCTGTTCGATGCTCCTTTCATGTGCCTTCAGGTCATTGTTTTGGGAGAAGATCAGTAGGTCGTCGATATACACCACTACTTCAGGCATATCCGAGAAGAGGTCATTCATCATTGTCTGAAAAATGGCCAGGGAGTTACAGAGGCTGAAGAACATCACCATGGGTTCATAGGCCCCTTTGTGGCATACAAAAGCCACTTTCCATTCATTGCCTTCTTTGATCTGTATGTTGTTATAGCCCCATCTGAGATCCATTTTGGTAAAGAGCTTGGCGTCTTTTAACTTGTCGACGAGTTGAGAGATGAGGGGGAGTGGGTAGTTATTGCAGATTGTATGTTCATTGAGGTACCGATAGTCCTGCACCATCTGCTTCCATCTGTCTTTCTTGGGGACAAAGAATACTGGGGAGGTTTGTTCTGATTTTGATGGTCAGATGTACCCCTTTCTCATCTGATCGTTGATGAAGTCCTCTACTTCTTTCTGCTCGTTTGGACTAAGTGGGATGATCTGCCCCTTCTTTGGTTTGAAGGTTTCTTTTAGTTCTATCGCATGGTCCCAGGGTTTTCATAGCAGCATATGTTCAGATTCCTTCTGCAAGAACACTCATTGATAGCGATGATAGATTCGGGGCACGAGCTCAAGGGTGTCTTCTGATGTCAAGTTCCTTTGTGATTCTTTTGCTCGACTCCTTTCTTCAGCATGTCCTATCTCCATTACCTCACACCTGTGCACAGCTCGGTTACTTCGTTCATAGTTGCAAGTTTCCAGGCAGCCCACAAACTGAATTCATCCAGTCCTCCAGTCAATCTGGGGGTTATGCTCTAGGAGCCATGGGTAGCCTAGGATGACGTCATTGTTTCCAATATTTGATACATATGCCTGGAGTAATTCCCGATGTCCGTTTACATTGCAATAGACTTCTACTTCCTCCATGATCCGTCCTCTAGCATTCTCAGATCCATCTGCATTATGTACGATGATGGTTCGGCAGGTGGTTAACGTGGGGATGTGGTTTCTTCATGCAAAGTCATAATTGATGAGTGTTAAATTTGCTCTGCTGTCAATCAGAGCTTCTGCATTGACATAACATCTTTCGGTGGAGGGTTTTATCTGTATCATTAGTTTTATTTCCTTTCCTTTATGAATTACCCTCATATACATCTTTAGGGGTTCTGGGGTTTCAGCGGTGGATATAGGGGAATTAAGCACAGGTTTAGTGTCTCGGTCTCTGCCGGGCTCGCTGGGAGACCCCCCTAGACCGGTGGCGTTAGATACTAGGGTTGTTAGTACAGACACGAGCTTAGTTAGTTCCACCAAGAAATGATTATTAGCCTGTGAGACACCCAGATTGTCTCCTAGGCTCTGCCTTTTCCCTTCTGCTCCTTTCTGGCGTTGGAAAAATCCTGTTCTTCTACCATGGCCACCTTCACTTCATCTTCCACTAAGGCAATCTGGCATACCTTCCTTCTTTTACAGCTGAATCAATGGCCGCCTCCATGGAAGTGGCATTCCAGGCACTGATTCTTTGGCTTCTTGCAGTCTTGGGCCATGTGCCTGGAGCCTTTACAGTTGAAACACTTGCTGGTACTTCCTTTGATGGCGAAAACATCTTCTTCGTCCATTTCCTCAAAGCAGTCTACCTCCATTCGGTCTCCATGGGGTTGGTAACTTTGCGGGCGCCCTCGTATGAACATGAGAGCTTCCATTGCACAACCTATGTCTTGGATGTTCTGTAGATAGTTCATGGGGGTAGACTTCCAAGCTCCTTCCTTAAAGATCTGGAGAATGATATGGTGGGCCATATTACGTTCTAGGAGGCAAATCGCATGACTGTCGTCAATCCCAGCCATTTGATATAGAGCTTCCCATCACACCAGGAAGTCATTGGTCCGAAGGGTGCCTTGGCAGAGCTGCTTGAGTTGGGCAACAGCCCAGTCCTTTTGATTTACGGAGTGGAACAGGCTCTCCATTTCCTGGATGAGCTCATCCCAGGTATAGCCTTGGCCCTGTCAGAGGCGTGTTTGGGTGAAGGGGCCAGCCTTCGGACCTTTCAACTGAGATAGGACTGCAGTCACTGCTTCATAGCTTTTTGGCAGGATGGTGGAGCAGTTGGTGTGGAGCCATGCCTTTATTTTGGCCCACCACTCTTCAAACTTAGCCACTGATCCTTCATAGTCTCCAGGGTCTGCGAAGACTTCTACCTTTCATGATGCCTTTTCTCCTGCGGCAGCGGTGCTGTTAAGGTTATTTACCATCTGCTTCAAGGCAGCGACATCTTTCAGCAGGGCAGCAGTCTTCTTCTGCTCTTCAACACACCCATTGTAGAGTTGCTGATTTTGCTTGGTCAGCATAGTGAACTCTAATGCAATGGTGGCAATCTTGTCCTCCAACATGAGGTTCAGGTTGGCAAGGATTTGGAGTGTGGACTGTGACATAATGTCAGGCTATGTGTGTTTTCGGGATCTGGATTCTCTTTCTGTCACAGATCACCCAGGTTCTTCTTCTGTATTCTTCGATTATGGCTGGGTGCCTAGTTGCCTTATATGGGGTGGATCTAACCGGCATTATCTGTGGTTGGCTGATTGATCTCAGTTGTCTCTGCTTGTACTCCTTCTGTCGGAGTCGCATAAACAGTTGCCCAGCCATAATTCTGCTGTGGCTGTTCTTCTTTGGCATGGATCGCTTGCCTCTCATACCCAAAGGTAATCGAGTAGACTCCTTCCCAGACAGTGAGCTGGGCTTGAAGGGGGGTGAGCTCTCATGTGATGAGAGAAAGGAGGCGAAGGAGAAAGTAGGTGAAAAGGGTTGCGAAAAAGACGATGAGAAAAGTAAGTATAAGCAGCAGGAGCTGCACTATCATAGAAAAAAGTGGTGGATGAAAAGGATACCTGTCACTAAGTGTAGGTAGGCGTGAACAAGCAGTGGTATAGTAATAGTAGCAGGCACTACTAGAAGTTGGCTAAAAATAGTGAGGGCGGTGCAGAGATGCATGAGGGCAAAGGCATCCCTGACCGTTATCAGGTCAGACGAGGGTGGCAGCAGCATTGCGGCAGGCAGCTCTTGCTGTGGCAATTCTCTCGCAGCGGGCGAGGCAGGCTTCTTCTACTAAGAACCAGGCATGGTTCTCTTGCCAACGACAGTACTCTTCGTCAAGGCGGCAGCGGGTATCGGGCGAGGTGGGGTCACGATAGGGACCCTCAAGATCATTCGGGTCGACTGACTCAGGTGGGGTCAACTCACACTTAATGGTGGGAGAAGGAGAGGGTGGTAGCCTAAGGTCCTCCTCCTTTTCCTTTTTAACTTCTCTGTACTCCCCTACTAACCTCCTCTCTCTCTGGGCGGCAGTGGAGGCAGGGTCGAAAACTTGGGCGAATAGGTGGGGGTGCTCCTCTATAAAGAGGTGGGCACTGGCGGTGAGGGCGGCGACATCGAGGGCATACTCGGGATGCAGGACAGAAAGCTGGGCTGGGTTCACTGGGGCAGAGGGCTGTTAGTAATGACAGCCAACAACTCTGCGGAGCTCACTACTGATGTAACAGGCTTTGGGGTGGCAGTGGCAACAGTGAAGCAAAGAGATTCGAGTTATAGTGAAATGACCCTTAGTGGTGCAGGTAGTGAGCAGTGGGGCTAGTGAATGGGAGTGGTGATGACAAGAGCTAGTGGGTGCCCAGGCATCGACTGAGGACTAAGGGGAAAACCCAAGATAACTTGAATGAGGATCTTGGGGCTGAATTGCCAGCCTTATATACTGTTACAGGTGTTTGTACATGTTTGTATGCTATTACTACATCTGGGGAACTTTAGGGTAGACATGGGAGTGTGGGTCTTACGCTACTGGCTGGGGATGAGTCATGGGGGGTCATTGCACTGCCTTGTGCAGCCTGGGTGCCGATGATGCGAGATTGCATCAGCATGGCGTGATATAGTGTGATCGTGATGTCATGGGGCTGTGCAAGGGGGCCTAGACTGCTTACTAAGGTAAACACAGCTTGGCGCAGCCATTGTGTGGTGTGTGAATGCTGGTTAGCAAGCGGGCCGAGTTGGATACTGGTACTGGGACAGGGGTGGAGCCAGGAAAGGAGTGAGAAAAAGGAGGGGTGCAAGCAAGAGCATAACAGTCAGCCAATGTGGCAGTCTACATTGACAACCTTCTCATTTTCATGCCAACCACAGACTGATCCGAGCACTGGAAGGTGGTCCAAGAGGTACTTCACAGACTACAGGAAAACAACCTCTTCGTCAAACCCAAGAAGTGCACCTTCTTTGCTGAAGAGCTGGAGTTCCTAGGCATGATAGTAGGAGTAAATGGAGTAAGCATGGACCCAGGAAAGTTGACAGCCATTAGAGATTGGCCGGTTCCATCAATGGTAAAAGGAGTCCAGGCCTTCCTTGAAATGGCTAACTTCTACAGACACTTCATTGAGGGGTTTGCATCAATAGCATGCCTGCTGCATGATCTGATGAAGAAGGATGAGATGTTTGCATGGACAGATAAGAGGCAGAAAGCCTTCGAGCGATTGAAAGAGGCATTCATGACTGCCCTGGTCCTGGCCTACCTGGACAATGACCTAGTCTACCGGCTCAAGTCCAATGCCTCCTCGTTTGCCACTGGTGCAGTGCTCCTAGTCCAGAAGGAAGACCGATGGCACCTGGTTGCCTTCACATCACACACCATGACTCTGGAGGAGTGCAACTACCCCATTGCAGACAAGGAGATGCTTACAGTGGCTCAAACAATTGTCTGAATGTTTGCATGTTTTTCACTAATGGCAATATTCCCTAACAACCACTAACCCTCATCTCATACTATTGGTGTATGAAATGAAGATCTTACTCTTGGCTACAGGATTGGTCTATAGTGCAAAAGGTTTGGATGAAATCTGATTGAATGGCAGCAATTTCAAAACAACCACTCATTCGGACAATT
>JBBPTI010000240.1:0-18032 GCA_038093995.1 Tylopilus aff. callainus | reverse complement strand
AATGTAGGTGCACCCTGGAGGACAACCGTAAAGAGGGCCACGAGCGGGCCTCGTTCGTCGGGACTGAACATATCGGCAAGGGAACCAGCATACAAGGCGAAAAGAGCAGACCCTGTGAGAGCTGCCAATACACGACAACTTAACAAGGTCGTCATTGTGGGAGATAACGCAGAGGCCAAAGAGAAAACTAGGATGTGTCAGTACGCACTAGCGATTAATTGCAAGGGACTTACAGACAAAGCCAACGGATGCCCAGATGTAAACGGGACGGCGGCCGTACAACTCACTCATGGGGCCACCGATCAGAGGTCCAAAGACCCCGCCCTGGATACTGTCAGGTGATAGGGAGGGGCATGGAGATACAGACGCTTACAAAGTTGTAAAGGCCGACACCAAGCGTGACCATCAGGTCTGTTGTCTGGAAGTGTTGCTGGATCTGGTGTTGCATGCCAGACTATCACCGGGTCAGACACGACAGTGAACCATGGACCGAGTTGACCACGCACATAGAAAGTGATAGTAACATCACTAAAGAGCAAAACGTGAATCCGTGGACAATGTAACGAAGAAATAAGATGCCAACACAGGTGCGATCATGTTCCATATCACAAGGGCGATCATCCATCGTCGCCATTTGCTCCATTTCCGGGGATCGTGCTCGGGGCTTAGCACGTACGAGGGAACCTGGGACATGTATATGAGCACGAAAGTCAATGGATGGAGTGACACGATATGAGGTAGCGTCTTTATACTCGTACCGTCGGTACGTACTCGCAATCTGGACCCGCTTCCGAACCAAAAGGCGGTTGAGCGAACAGTGGCAGAGTCAGAAAATTTCCCTCACCAATGGAGGTACGACGATATTTCGCTCGCGTACCAATACGCTCCGGTAAGACGAAAGCAGCACGTCCCCGTAAGCTGTGCCATTCGATCGCTTGTGGACAACGTAATCGGTTGCATTTGGACCATTGTTGTGCGCGATATTCGCCATACGCAAATGAATGCGGGGACTGACAAGTCTTTTGATAGTGTGAAGTATCCGTGTTAGGGATCGATTAGATGAATCTTGATATGGCGGTATGGCGGAACATCTGCACATTTATTCCGTCACAAAATATTTACTCCGCCACACAATAAATTCTTGCCTGCCCTGCAGTTTTGACCTTGTGCCATCACAGAAATTTAACCGTGCCATTGCAGAAAATTGACCCATGGCATAAAGTTTCTTGCTCCATTGCATGCCATAGTTTTTCAAGAGATTTACGAGTACATATAAACAAAGTTGCATATAATGTACTAGTTAGTGCCAACATCTGTCATGACCCCATCTCTTTTCTTCACTCTTTCTTCACTCTTTTTGAACCATCTAGAATAGTCCAGACCCATGATGTAGGTACACACCTATACCAGCCTGATTCCTCATGTACATAGGTATATAAGTAGACCTACAATGCTACTGTACTCTCCCTAAGCTTGGAATAGATACAGTGAGCAATAAAACTGATGCAATGTTTGCAATATTTTGATTGAAGCATGAATATTGAGAGCCCTGTTGATGATAGACCCTCTAACCTGGGTATCATTGGAAAGCCCTGATCAAGGGCTTTCAAATGGTATATGGGTTTATTATGTAATATTTACTATATTTGGAGATATGTTGAAATTGGTATGAGGTACTTATTGCATCAGTTTTGTTGCTGACACTCTAAAGTATTCAAAATGCATATTGTAAGTGATTATTACATAAGCAATGGATCATGTGACAAGTAATAAGTTCAACATGATACAAATACACACACACACCATTACTTTGTCCACAACCACCATCATGAAATCTCTCTCAGTTGACCAAATTCACCATATCATCTCTTTTTTGGAATTGGGGCAATCAACCCATCAAATTGCCAAATTAACTGGTCTCAACCTGAAACAACCCTTTAGCAGTACAGGTAGTGAGCTACAGGAATGGTGGTGACAAGAGCTAGTGGGTGTCCAGGTGTCAACTGAGGACTAAGGGGAAAATCCAAGATAACTTGAATGAGAATCCTAGGGCTGAATTACCAGCCTTATATACTGTTACAGGGGTTTGTATATATTTGTATGCTATTACTATATGTGGAGAGCTTTAGGGCAGATATGGGAGTGCAGGGCTTATGCTACTGGCCAGGGACAAGTCATGGGGGTCACTGCACTGCCTTGTGCAGCCTGGGTGCCAATGACATGCAATCATGCCATAGTGGTGTGATATGAGGTGAGTATGATATCATGGGACTATGCAAGGAGGGCTGGACTGCTTATTAAGGTAAACACAGCTTGGCATAGCCATCATGTGGTGTATGAATGCTGTTAGTATGCAGGCCAGCTATTGTACTGGTGCTGGGACAGGGGTAGAACTGGAAAAGGGGTGAAAAGAGGTAGGGGTATGCCAGCAAGGTTGTAACACTACCCCCCTGCTAAAGCTCAACCTCTGGGGGAGCAAAGCAGAGAGAATGGGTGAAGAGAGTGGCAAAGACCAAGTGTGAGATGGGGTGAGGAGTGGACAGATGAGTGGAGTGGAAGGCATGGAGTGCATCAGGGCAATGGGTGAGATTAGATGTGGGTTCCCAAGTCCAATCATCAGCAGAGTAGCCCTTCCAATGCATGAGATACTGAATGCCACAGCCATGAGGACAGAAGTTGACAATGAAGTCAACCTTGTACTCAACATCACAGTTTTCTGTGATGAGGGCAGGACCAGAGGCAACATCCAGTTGTTCCAGTGTGGGGGCATGATATGGTTTAGTATGTGAGACATTGACAACTGGATGGATATGGATATAGTGGGGAAGGTGTAACTCTACTGCATTGGGCTCTTTCATAGTGATCATGGGGAAAGGGCTAATCCATCAATTAGTTAGTTTGCAACAGGGGAATGGTAATGTGAGATTGTCTGTGGAGAGCCAGACATGATTGCCTGGCATGTAGACAGGGGTGGGCAATCAGTGGTGATCCACAGCAATGGTCATGTGATCTTGTGCCTGAGATAAGTGCTCCTTTGTCTGCTTCAAAATGGTTTGATAATTGCACACAATCTCTGAGGTGGTGGGTGATTTGGAATCCTGGGGTTCTACACCCATGTGGAGCTGGTATATACAAGTGACCTGGAAAGGGGAGAATTTAGAAGTAGTGGACTGCTTCACATTCATGGAGAATTGGGCTAGTGGCAGCCAATGTGCCCAGTTGTCCTGCTGTTTAGCACAATACAAATGGAGATATGAGGAAACTTCTCTATTCATATGCTTGGTCTGCCTGTCAGTCTGTGGATGATGCACAGACAACAACTTTACAGTGATTTCCAACTGGGAGCAGAGGGCTTTCATGAGGGATGCAGTGAATTGGGGGCCCTGGTCAGATACAATGGAGTTGGGGAGTCTATGATGCTTCCATACATGGGCAAGATAGAGATCAGCAAGACCAGTGGTGGAGCAAGTCTTTGTGCAGGGGATTAATTTGACCTCCTTAGAGAAGTGGTCAACTACCATAAGTATGACATCATGCCCTTTGAAATGACCTCAGGTGCTAGGCACTAGGAGGCATAGAGAGAAGGTAATGAAGTGAAGCGAAACAGAACAGTGGACCAATCTCCTAGTAAAGTGGGTGCCTTATGAGGGAAGACCCAAGAAGAATTGATTGGGGGTCTGATATAATACAGGTGGTATTATATACTATTACAATGGGGATTCAGGTGGAGCCTAAAGTAGGTGAGGGTAGGCGAGACTACTAAATATAGAAGTGTGAGACAAAAACTGGCCTGGTCTGTGTGAGGGGGGCTGTACTACAGGCTAAACACTACTGGAGTGGGAAACAAAGGTGTGCTATGGTGTGTGAGCACAGTTATCGCCATTGGGGTGAGAGCAGAAGGCACAATGCACGAATTCAGCCATTGGCTTGGCTTACCAATGTGTATGGGCAGAGCGGATCTGTGGTTGCCCTGACTGTGGTAATGGCTGTGCACGGCAGGATCAGTATCCAGGTAATTAGGTCTTTACTCTACCATGGTCCAGTGCCTGGAATGCTGTGGATACCTGAAAGCCAGCATGGGAGGACAGCTGGCTAAGGCCAAGTTGTGGCCAAGTGGTATGAGTGAGGAGGACTAAAGAAGGGAATGTAGGAAGAGAAGGAACGTAGTGTAGACCGAAGCATAACATGACCCCCTCCTCAGGGCCCAGATTCCAGATGGGCAGAAGAGAAGATGGCATGAAGGGTGGAGCGAGTGATGGTGTGAGGGGCAGAAGGGTGGGCATGGTGGAAGGCAGCAATGGCATCAGAAGAGTTAGCAAGGTTAGACTGGGGTTCCCATGTACACTCAGAGATGTCATAGCCTTTCTAGTGGATGAGATATTGGAGACTGTGACCAGCAAGACAGGAGTCAGCAATGTACTTGACCTCATACTCAGGAGTAGTGGGATCAGCATCCAGAGAAGAGGGATTGGGGGAAGGAGGGATTTGGCCAGGAAGCAGGGCTAGGAAAGGTTTCACCCAAGAAACATTGAGGACCGGGTGGATGCGGTAAGAAGGTGGAAGGTTGAGTCGGACAGCATTGAAACCAACAAGTAAGTCCAGGTGAGTTGGAAGGGGGTTTTCCTTGAAGCGGAGGAGACATGGGAGCTGATAGCAAATTGGGTGAGGGGGAGCCAATTGCTCCAAGAATTGGGGTGGTCCGTGTAGTAGGTGTGGAGATACTGCCCTACTTCTCAATTCATACGCTCAGTCTGGCCATCGGTCTGCGGGTGATAGGCAGTGGAGAGACACTGGGTAATCTGGAGTTGGTGACAGAGATTGGTCATAAGATGGGAGGTGAACTGGGGTTCGTGGTTGGACACAATGGAGCGGGGGAGACTGTGGTGCTTTCAGATGTGGTGGAGGTATATGGTGGCCAGATCGAGGGAGGTGCAAGAGGAATTGCAGGGAACAAGCTCAACTGCTTTGGAGAAGTGGTCGACTATGGTGAGGATGGCAGTGTATGAGTTGGAGAGGGGGAGTCTGGTGATGAAATTGATGGAGATGTCCTGCCAGGGGCCCACTGGTATCAGCAGGGGCTGGAGCTGCCTAGCCAGGGGTTTGTTAGAGGGCTTTACCTGGGCACACTGGGGGTATCTTTTGATGTAGTCAGTCACATCGGACACCAGGGATCCCCAATCATAGTGTCAGCATAGGAGCTTGATCATCCGGGTGATTCTGGGGTGACCTGTGATGGGGGTGTCATGGTGGAGGCAGAGTACCTTGCCTTGGCAGG
Organism: Tylopilus aff. callainus; assembly: GCA_038093995.1. Classification (NCBI taxonomy): domain Eukaryota; kingdom Fungi; phylum Basidiomycota; class Agaricomycetes; order Boletales; family Boletaceae; genus Tylopilus; species Tylopilus aff. callainus. Next base: position 12,757 of record JBBPTI010000240.1, on the reverse strand, counting down.
CTGGGAGAACATATACCTTTCCATCCTTCTTTTGGCAGCCATCCTCAATCTGATAGCCCTGGCTCTCCAGGTGTTTCTGTACTGTAGCTGGGAGCTTGATTGTTTCATGCGAGATCTGGTCGGTTAGGTGGTCTCTGGAATGGTGCAGTACCATGGCTTCCTCAGTCTCTCTCGGCAGACCTTTCATTCGGCGGACCTGTATCTGCTCAGGGAGAATCACTACCACATTGTGATTATCCTCAGCATCCCCTACTGCTAAATCCTTTTTCCTTGACAGGGCGTCAGCCTTATCCATCATAGACCCAGGCTTATGGCACCATTTGAAGTTGAATTAGGAGAGATACTGGGCCCAGTGAGCCTGTCTCTGATTCAGGTTCTGCTGTGTCATGAACCAGGTCAGGTTCTGATGATCATTCCATACCTTGAACTGTTCCTTGGCACCTTCCAAGTAGTGCCTCCAATCTTCTAAACCCCGGATCACACTCAACATCTCCTTATTGGCTATGGGGTAGTTCTGTTCCTCTGGTGTCATCGCATGGGAGGTGTAGGCCATGGAGTGCCACTTGTCTTCTTGTTCCACTAGTAATACTCCCCTGATGGCATAGGAGGAGGTGTTGCACTTGAGCTGGTATTGTTTGTTATGGTCCAGATAGGTGAGGACCAGAGCAGTGGTAAAGGCCTCTTTCAAATGGTTGAAGGCCTCTTGTCTCTTGTCCATCCAACAGAAGGGCTCATCTTTCTTTGTTAGGTTGTGGAGGGGTCATGCAATGTAGGTGAAGTCCTGGATAAAGTGGTGGTAGAAATTGGCCATGCCCAGAAAGGCTCATACTCCTTGGACATTGACTGGCACTGGCCACTCCTTTATGATGGACACCTTGCTGGGGTCCATGCTTACTCTGTTTACCCCGACAATCATCCTGAGAAACTCTAACTCCTGTACTCTGAAGGTGCACTTTTTGGGCTTAACAAAGAGGTCATTTTCTTCTAGTCTGCAGAGTACTTCCATTACCACTTTCTTGTGGGCCCTCTGATCATTGGTGGGGGTGAAGATGAGCAGGTCATCGATGTAGACCATCACATTCTCGGACATATTGGTGAAGATGTCATTCATTATGGTCTGGAAGGTTGCTGGTGAGTTGCAAAGACCAAAGAACATGACTAGGGGTTCAAAGGCCCCATGGTGACAGGTGAAGGCAGCCTTCCATTCATCTCCTTCCTTTATCCAGATGTTGTTATACCCCCAGCAGAGATCCATCTTGGTAAACAATTGGGCCAAGTGAAGCTTGTTGACAAGCTGAGCAATAAGTGGGAGTGGGTAGTTGTTCTGCACCATGTGTTTATTGAGATACCAGTAGTCCTGGACCATTCTTTTTCTGCCATCCTTCTTCAGAACAAAGAACATGGGGGAGGTCTGTTCGACTTTGAGGGGCGGATGTACCCTTTAGCTAACTGTTTGTCCACAAAGTTGTCTACTTCCTTTTGCTCTTGTGGGCTTAGCAGGATATTGTGGCCCTTCTGGGGTGTGAATGTGTCCTTCAATTCGATGGCATGGTCCCAGGGTTTTCACATGGGCATTCACTCGGACTCCTTTTGCTCAAAGATTTTGAGGTAGCAGTGGTATACCGGGGGTACTAACTCATGAGGAGCTTTTCCTTCTTGCTTTGATCCAGTATTCCTTTGCTCCTCAGCAACCCAAATCTCCTGTTCCTCTGCCTGGTGGACTACTCTTGATACTCCAGAGTAGTTGCATAACTCCAGGCACTCCGGCAAGGTTACTTGTCTGGTCTTCCAATCCACACAGGGGTTGTGCTCCTTTAACCATGTATACCTGAGGATGAGATCCTTACTCCTGAGGTCTGTTACTTTCACTTGGGTCTTTTCCACATGTCCTTGGTATTCCAGTAAGACTGTGGCCACATGGGTTACTGGGCCAGCTTTGTTAGGGGTTCCATCGGCATTGTACATATATATGGGCTGCGGCAGCTCCTTGGTGGGGATCCAGTTCTGGTGAACATATTCATGATGGATGAATGAGGATTGGGCCCCGCTATCGAGCAAAGCGGAGGCCAGGATGAAGTCGCCAGTCCAGGTCTTTATCTGGACTTCCATGAGAATCTCCTTTTTCTTCTGTCCTAGTATGTGTATCTGGGGAGGTGTGTTGGGGTTTGTGTGTGCATGAGGGGGAATGTAGGTTTTGTTAGAGAAATTAAGCATGGCATTTGGTTCACAGTTGCTGCCAAGCTGCAAAGTGGACTCCTCTAGACCAGGCAATCTAAGGGAAATACACCACTCTCGATCCTTGGATAGAAGTACATGAGTTATGGGGGTGCACTTGGATATCTTTTTGGCCTGTTGAACACCTGACATGTTTTTCAGGCCTGACCTTTTCCCTTTATCTGGGATTCTTTGGTGGGAAAATCTGATTCCCATACTTGGTTATTCCTTTTGTGGATCTCTTCTGCTATCTCTGCTATCCTTACCAGCAGTTCTCTGGTTGCAAATTCTTCATCCTCTGCAAGTGGGATTCTTTGCAGGGTGGTCCTTTTGGAGCAATAAGCGCTATGCCCACCATGAACAAACTTACAGGCTGGGCATTGGTTAATCTTGGGCTTCTGGCATTCTCTGATTTGGTGGCTGGTCTGTTTGCAATTGAAGCACTTTGCTCAGGTGTCGCTGCTGGGGAGGGCATAAATGTCTTCTTCAAGATTCTCCCATGCTAACCCTCAACTGCTAATCCTTTGTGGGGCCTTCCTTTCATACCCCCATATGAAGCTGAGCACTTCCATTGCGCATTTGGTCTTCCTAATGTTGTCCATATAGAGCGCTGGCTTGTTCTGGTGCTTTCCTTCCTTGAAAATCTGTAATATGATGTGGCATGCTGTATTCTGCTCAAGTAGCCAGATGGCATGCATGTCATCAATTTGGGCTTGCTGGTATAGGGCTTCCCAGCGGACTAGGTAGTCATCAGTCTGCATATTCTGCTGTTTGAAGTCTTCCAGCTGCTTGCATGCCCAGTCCTTCTGGTTTATGGCCTGGAAGAGGCCTTGTATCTCATCCTCGCAGTCCTTCCAAAGATATGTGTTTCCTTGGGCGAGGCAGGTCTGTGTGAAGGGGCCAGCTTTGGGTCCTTTGAGTTGTGAGAGGACTGCCACTACTGCTTCATAATTTCCAGCTGAGGCAACATGGGCATTAATACAGAGCCACACTTTCATCTTGGCCCACCATTCTTCAAATTTTGCCACTGATTCATCATATTCACCCAGATCGGTGAACAATTCTACTTTCTTCGAAGTATTGGGAGGGCCCACTGAAACAACCTCGGGTGCTAGGCACTAGGAGGTGTGGAGCAAAGTGTAGCAAAAGTGAAGCGAAACAGGAAAGTGGACCAATCTCCTATTATGCAGGTGCCTTGTGAGGGAAGACCCAAGAAGAATTGATTGAGGCTCCAATATAATACAGGCAGTCTTATATACTACTATAAACTAGATTCAAGCGGAGCCTAAACAAAGTGAGGGCAAGCACAGATACTAAATATGGAAGTGCGAGACAGAAACTGGCCTGGTCCGTGTGAGGGGGGCAATGCTGCAGGCTAAACACTACTGGAGTGGGAAAGGGTGGCGAGCAATGGCACCATTGTGAGGTTAATGCCATTGAAGTGGGAACAGATGGCATACTATGGTGTGTGATGCGGGAGTATTGCTGTTGGTGTGAGACTGGGTGGCATCAAAAGGCGCCATTGCAACTGTGGATTGCCTAAGTGCTGTGGGCAGCATCAGTACCCAGGTAATTGGGTCTTTACTCTACCATGGTCCAGTGCCCGGAATGCTGCAGGTACTGTGCTTAGCCAGTGTGGGAATGGGACTTGGGCAATACTGAGTCGCAGCGCTGTGGCATGAGGGAAAGTAGCCAAAGAAGGAAATGTAGGAAAGAATGGAATGTAGTGTAGCTGTGAGCATAACATGTCCCCCTTCTTAAGGCCCAGATTCCAGATGGGCAGAAGGGAAGATAGTGCGAATGGTGGAGTGAGGAACAGGACAAGGGGCGGAAGGGTGGGCATGGTGGAAGGTGGCAAGGGCATTGAGAGAGTTAGCAAGGTTGGAATGGGGTTCCCAAGTGTGCTCAGAGATATCATACCCCTTCCAATGGACCAAATACTGAAGGCCATGGCTGGCCAAGTGGGAGTCGACAATATACTTGACCTTGTATTCAAGGGTAGTGGGGTCAGCAGCCAGGGAAGAGGGATTGGGGTGAGGAGGGTGCTGACCGGGGAGTGGGGCTATGAATGGCTTAACCTGCAAGACATTCAGAATGGGGTGAATATGATACGAGGCAGGGAGCGTGAGGCAGACTGCATTAGGACCAACGAGACCGATGATGGGGAATGGCCCAATCCAGTGATCGGTGAGCTTTGGAGATCCTGGAATAGAGAGGTGCTTGGTAGAGAGCCAAACCTTATCCCTGATTGAGTAGGAGGGGGCCAGAGAATGCTTACCCGTGGCTGCTCACTTCATTGTGTCTTGCAAGGCATGAAGATGCTTGCAGGCTTTGGCTAAATGATCAGCATACTGATTGGCAAGGTTGTTGGCGGTGGGGGACTGGGTCATGGTAGGTTCTATTCCAAGAATGGGAGCATATGTATGGGTGAGCTGGAAAGGAGACTTGCTGGAGGCGGATGATATCCTGGAGTTGATGGTGAATTGCGCGAGTGGGAGCCAGTTGCTCCAGGAGTCTGGGTGATCTGTGCAATAAGTCTGGAGGTATTGCCCTACCTCCCAGTTCATCCATTTGATCTGTCCATTGGTCTGTGGGTGGAATGCAGTTGAGAGGTACTGGTCGATCTGGAGCTGGTGGCAGAGATCTGTCATGAGGCATGAGGCAAACTGTGGGCCCCGATCCAAGACAATGAATTTCAGCAGCCTGTGATGCTTTCAGATATGATGCAGGTGTAAGAGTTGGAGAGAGGAAGTCTGGTGATGAAATCTATGGAAATGTCTTGCCAGGGCCCTGAGGGTATGGGTAATGGCTGAAGGGGCCCAGCAGGAGGCTTATTAGATGGTTTGACTTGGATACACCTTGGACACCTTTTTACATAGTTGGCAGCATCCTTGGACAGGGAGGCCCAGTCATAGTGTCAGCGCAGTAACTCTATAGTCCATGCAACTCCGGGATGGCCAGCCACTGGCACATCATGGTGGAGGCAGAGTACTTCGGGCCTACAGGCCAGGGGCATGTATACTTTTCCGTCCTTCATTCAGCATCCATCCTCGATGTGGTATCCTTGTCCCTCAAGTTGTTTTTGCACTGGGGTGGGAAGCTTTATGGTTTCATGTGAGATCTGATCTGTTAGCTGATCTCCAGAATGGTGTAAGACCGTGGCCTTCTTGGTCATCCCTTCTTTGTCTTCCTCAAGCTCCTTATCCTTTGTCCTTTGTACCTGTATCTGCTCAGGGGGAATCACTACCACATCGTGGTTGTCCTCTGTGTCTCCAACTGCCAGGTCTTCTCTTTGTGACAGCACATTGGCTTTCCCCATGGTCGATCTGGCCTTGTGACACCACTTGAAGTTGAAATGGGAGAGGTATTGTGCCCAGCAGGCTTGTCTTCGGTTAAGGTTTTGGCGGGTCATGAACCACTTGAGGTTCTCATGGTCATTTCATACCTCAAACTGCTGCTCGGCCCCTTCCAAGTAGTGTCGCCAGTCTTCTAACCCCCTAATCACACTCAACATCTCCTTATCGGCTATGGGGTAGTTGCACTCTTCCGGTGTCATCGCATGCGAGGCATAGGCTACAGGATGCCACTTCTTATCTTCTTTGACCAATAGAACTCCTCCAGTTGCATATGAGGAGGCATTGCACTCAAGTCGGTACTTTTTGTTGTGATCTGGGTAGGCGAGGACCGGGGCAGTGGTAAAGGTTTCCTTGAGGTGGTCAAAGGCCACCTGTTGCTGGTCAGTCCAGCAAAAGAGTTTGTCTTTCTTGGTTAGGTCATGGAGTAGCCACGTGATATGGGCGAAATCCTGTATGAAGCGGCAGTAAAAGTTAGCCATGCCTAGAAAAGCCCAGACCCCTCGGACTGTTGTTGGAACCGGCCATTCTTTTATGGTGGTGACTTTACCCAGATCCATGCTTACCCCATTTACCCCTACAATCATTCCAAGGAATTCCAATTCCTTTACTTTGAAAGTGCACTTCTCTGGCTTGACAAAGAGATCGTTTTCTTTCAACTGTTTGAGGACCTCCAGTACTATTGCTTCATGGGCCCTCTGGTCATCAGTAGGAGTGAAGATGAGCAAATCGTTGATGTATACCATGACATTTTTGGCCATATCGGTGAAGATGTCATTCATCATGATCTGGAAGGTGGCCAGTGAGTTGCACAACCCAAAGAACATTACTAGTGGCTCGAACATGCCATAATGGCAGGTGAAGGTGGCCTTCCATTCATCTCCTTTCTTTATCCGGACGTTGTTGTAGCCCCAGTGGAGATTCATTTTAGTAAAGAGTCAGGCAGTGCGAAGCTTGTTGATCAGCTGGGCGATGAGTGGGAGCAGGTAGTTGTTGTGGACCGTATGCTCATTGAGGTACCTATAGTCTTGTACCATATGCTTTCGACCATCCTTCTTTGGCACAAAGAAGACTGGGGAGGTTTGTTTGGATTTGGAGGGCCGGATGTACTCCTTTGCCAGTTGCTCATCTACAAAGTTGTCCACTTCCTTCTGCTCCTAAGGGCTAAAGGGGATGTTGCAGCCTTTTTGGGAGATGAAGGTATCTTTTAGCTCTATCACATGATCCCATGGCTTGCAGATTGGCATCCGCTCAGACTCTTTCTGCTCAAAGGTCTTCAGATAGTGGTGGTACACCAGGGGTACTAACTCTCGAGGAGTTTTTCCTTCTTGCTGTTTTCCAGTGTACCGTTGCTTCTCAGTGACCCAGACTTCCAATTTTTCAGCTCTGTGGATGACCCACAATACTCCAGAGTAGTTGCATAACTCTGGGCATTCCGGCATGGACACCTTACTGGTTTTCCAATTGATCTGTGGGTTATGCTCTTTTAGCCATGTATACCCCAGGATGAGATCTTTACTTCCTAAATCAGTTACCTCTACCTGGGTCTTTTTCACATGACCCTGGTATTCTAGTAGAACGGTGGCCGCATGGGTAACAGGCCCCACTTTGTTCGGGGTCCCATCAGCATTGTAGACATATATGGGCTGTGGGAGTTCTTCAGTAGGGATACGATTCTGGCAGATGTACTCTCAGTGTATGAATGAGGATTGGGTGCTGCTATCGAGCAGAGCAGATGCTGGTATGAAGTCGCTGGTGCAGGTCTTGATCTGTACCTGCATTAGTATCTCCTTACGCTTTTGCTGCCCTAGTATGCGAATCTGTGGGGGTGAAGTCAGGATTTCTTTGTGCGCGTGAGGGGGCGTATACTTGTTAGAGGAATTAAGCACAGCATTTGGTTCATAGTTGCTGCTGAGCCGCTGGGGAGCGGGCTCCTCTAGACCAGGCAATCTAAGGGGAATACACCATTCTCAGTCTTTAGAAATGATAACATGGGTGATAGGGGTGCACTTGGTTGGAATCTTACTGGCCTTTGGAACACCCAATGTGTTCCTTAGGCCCTGCCTTTTCCCTTCATCTGGAATCCTTTGATTGGAAAATCCAAACCCATCTCCGGATTGTTTCTCTTTCGTATTTCTTCTGCCAACTCGGCAATCCTTACCAGGGCCTTGGTGCCTGTGGGTTCTTCATTTTCGGCTAGTGGTATCCTCTGCAGCGTTGTCCTTTTGGTGCAATAAGCGCTATGCCCACCATGAACAAACTTACAGGCTGGGCACTGATTTATCTTTGGCTTCTGGCATTCGTGAATTCTGTGGCCGGTTTGTTTGCAATTGAAGCATTTGGTGTGGGCGTCGCTGCTTGGGAGGGTGAATACATCTTCTTCAAGGTTTTCCTGCACTAACCCTCAACTGCTAATCCTCGCAGGGGCCTTCCTTTTGTACCCCCTTATGAAGCCGAGCACTTTCATTGCGCATCCGGTCTTCCTGATGTTGTTCAAATAGAGCACTGGCTTATCCTGGCGCTTGCCTTCCTTGAAGATCTGTAATATAATGTGGTGGGCCGTGTTTTGTTCCAGAAGATGGACCGTGTGCGTGTTGTCGATTTGTGCTTGCTGGTATAGGGCTTCCCAGCAGACAAGAAAGTCGTTGGTCCACATGTTCTGCTGCTTAAACTCCTCCAGCTGGCAGCATGCCCAGTCTTTCTGATTGGCAGCATGGAAGAGGCCCTCGATCTCGGCCTTGCAGTCCTTCCACAAGTATGCATTCCTGCAGGCGAGGTGGGTTTGCACGAATGGGCCAGCCTTAGGTCCTTTGAGCCAGGAAAGTACTGCCACAACTGCTTCATAACTTCCTGCGGGGGTGATGTGCGCATTGATGCAGAGCCATGCTTTTATCTTGGCCCACCATTCTTCAAATTTGGCAATTGATCTGTCATATTCACCCAGATCTGCGAACAATTCAACTTTCTTCGAGGTACCTGGAGGGCCTGCTGCGGCAATCTGGCCCTGGAGAGTGGCTACTGTGCCTTGTCCTACTATCACTAGCTGCTCAAGGTGGATAATCTCATTGTTGGATGTGTGCAGTGATTGAGTGAGTTGGATATTCTGAGTGGTGATGGTGGTGAACTCGGCCGCAATGGCAGCGAGTTTGTCTGGTAGAGAAATAGTGGGGTCTGTGATGGTATTGAGGAGTACCTGCAACATACTGGAAGTGAACTTCTTTCTTGATTACTGGTGCCTTGTGTTTCTTATACCAGCTGTGGCTGGGCCTTTCAAATGGGAGCAGCACTAGAGGTCTTGTGTGGACTACAGTCTTCTGATCTCGATAGTCTCCTGGACACAGCCTGTTGAGGATCCTGATTACTCTTCCTTCAGGATGTGTGCAGTATTCTCTCGGCTTGCTAAGTAATCCCCCTATAGCTGGAGCCAGGAACTTTAGTTCAATTGAATTTGTATGGGATAACTACCAGTTGTCCTGGGGTGCTGACTCAGCCCAGTTGGTAGGTGTGTTCTCGTAATGGAAGTTGCAGCCTCGTGTGCTGGTTGGGGTAGAGATGATGAGGGAGTACTCTCCCGAGGGTAGCTGTAAAGAAACTAAAAGGGTATTGTGATCAAACTGAACACGGGTGAGAAGACAATAAATGCAAAACACAAGCAACAAGAAAGAAATAAAACAAGAAGCTAAAAGGAAGTACCAGAAGAAAAGTGGGAACATCCTTGGAGAAGAAGGCTAAAACTAGAAAGGGCAGGAGACAAAGACAAGTGAGTACAAAAAAAAAAGCTAAAGAAACTTGCTGGGCTGCTGCAGAAGGTTTCTTGGGCAAAGACGGCCTGGCTTGTTGAGACTGCACACCAGCATGGTACCAGATGTCCCGGACTGTCTCAGGTGCGAGTGGAATGGTGGAAAGCAGAAGGGGTGGCGAAGGTGGTCCAGCCTACAACAGGTGCAGTAGTCTGGGGAAGGGGGAAGGGGTGTGGCAAGCTGGGCCTCTATGCGAGCACAGTACTCAGTGTAGCAGTGGGTTTGCTCTTTGGCCTTGGCGATGAGGTGGTGCAGGGTAGATGGTGAGGGGATAGGTGGTGTCGGAGGAACAAAGTCGTTTGGGTCGATGTCAGCAACAGGGAATGGGGGATAAACAAGTGTGGGTGTATCTGAAGCCCTGGACCTTGCAGTGAAATCTGCAATAGCCTGGTCAATCTCTTCCCACAACTCTTGCTGCTCTCTCTCAGCAGCAGCAGCAGCGTTGGCTTCTAGATGCAAAGTGACAGTGGCAAGAAGGTCGAGGTTGATAGGGCGAACTGGGCGAGGGGCGACTACTAGACACTGTCCACCTGTTGAGCTGCCAACTACAACAGCAGGGGCCAACTTGGCACGTGTAGTGTTCACTAGTTGAAACAACTCGAGCCTGAGCTGTCAAGCCTAGGGCTAGTAGTGGCGAATGCTGATGGCAATGGTGAGAGTTGCAACGTGTCTTCAAGGGGAGCCATGCTGTCACAGGTCTTACTGGTCGTACAATGTGAGCGGGGGAGACAATAGGCATTTATACAGCAGCCTAGTCGATGGCCTCCAAGACCCTAGTGGTGCAGCGTCATTGTGGGTCTAGGTCTAGTAGCTGTAGTAGCCACTACCCATCAATGATAAGCTGGGGTCTTGAGGGATAGCAGCTAGGGTTTATATACTGTTACAGGGTTTGTATCTATTTGTACACTATTACTACATATGGTCCGTCAAGGGCCGGCTTAGTTACCGTATATGGTCTGCAGATCTCATGAGTCTCTGTGGGTCAAGGGGATGTCTTGGTCTGTGCGAGCGGGGCTATGCTCTGGGCAGTGCGGGGCAGTGCGCGGCTATATGGGGCTGTGCGGCATAAGGCGTAGGCGGTGATGCGGGCGAATGGCTATTGGTTGTGAGTCCGTATGAGTCATGCCAGTGTCTATGCGCAAGTATCGCTATAGGCCGAGGTGCGAGGGCGATATGATGGCGGGCGATTGCATGACTGAGGCACGTTATGGCGTGATGCGGGTCTGCGGAGCGGGACCAGGATATGCGGAGTGCCGAAGGCAGTGTCAGGGCTAAGGGTTGCGGGGCTGTGACATACTGTGGGCGAGTTCCGGAGGGTGAGAGCCATTGGTTGAGCCTATCTGTGGATGTGAGCCAAGTAGTGGTGAGCCTGTGCATATATGTGTGCCGGGTGACTGTAAAGAAGTCTGGGTTTTATCTCTGTATCTCTCAAGGGGCAGTGCTCGTCTAGAGTGCTGGTGTCTACCGTTTAGAGGGGCCATGCCTATCCGAGGCACAAGGGCTGTGCTGAGTGGCTGTGTGAGGGTCTAGATCGTATCACATGCAGGGTCATGTGACTGGTGCGAGACTGTGCCATGAGACATCGCTGATAGATCGTATGTCGTCGGGTGACCGTGGGACTGTAGGTCACGTGCAGGGAGCCGTAGTGAGGATGAAGGCGAGAGGCGACTTGTAGGGCGATGAGGAATGAGGGGCACTGTACCGTAGGGCATCGTAGGGGTGCTGGGATGGTAGTGAGGGAGTGCAAACGACTGAGCTAAGGGCCAAAAGCAAGGAAAAAGTAGGACAGGGCCCGTGCGTAGCATCGAGTACGGCGTGATCATAACACCTATGCTTCTGAAGGTGTTCAGTCATGGTGGATGCTAAAGCATAGTACCTTGCCAAAGGGTACTAGTGGCAAAGGAAAGTGAACCACCCCTTGAGTCTGCCCCATTGTGGAGGGAAGACCCAAGAGAATTGATTGGAGTTCTGATGAGTTACAGTGGCTCAAACAATTGTCTGAATATTTGCATGTTTTTCACTAATGGCAATATTCCCTAACAACCACTAATCCTCACCTCACACTATTGGTGTATGAAATGAAGACCTTATTCTTGGCTACAGGATTGGTCTATAGTGCAAAAGATTTGGATGAAATCTGATTGAATGACAGCAATTTCAAAACAACCACTCATTCAGACAATTGTTTGACTTTGTACAAAATATGGTATTTAGTACTTGATGTGACCTCCCTTAGCCTTGATAACTGCTTGGATTCTTCTAGGCATACTTTCTATTCATTTTTGACACTGTTCCATAGATATTTTGCCCCATTCCTCTACCACCCTATTCCATAACTGATGGACTCCAGTAGGTGCATTGGGATAACCAGAAAGGCACTTTTTAAGGTGACCCCAACTGTGCTCAGTGGGACTAAGGTCTGGGGATTGTGCAGGCCAATTTAGAAGCTTGATGTTCTGCTCCTGGAACCATTCCTGAGCTATTCTTGAGGTATGTTTGGGATCATTATCCTGTTGAAAGATAATGTCATCTTCAGGAATGCCAGATTCTTCCATGCTTTGCAGCAATCCTTTCTCTAAAATTGCCACATACTGTTCAGCATTCATTCTCCCTTCAACCTCACTTAAAACCCCCACTCCATTTCATCCCATGCAGCCCCATATCATTAGAGAACCTCCTCCAAACTTGACTGTACCTTTGACCTCTTTAGAAATTAGGCCTTCCCCCTTCTTTTTCCACACATACTCCTGTCCATCTGATCCAATCCTATTGATCTTGGTTTTATCTGACCAAATAACCCTCTTCCAGTCCTCTACAGTCCAATATTGGTACTTGAGTGCAAAGGCCAATCTTCTTTTTCTATGGCTGGCAGAAGAAAGGGGTTTTTTCTTCTTTACTACAGCCTTTAATAAGGCCTCTTTCAGGGTATTCCTTACTGTCTGTGAGGAGACAGGAGAGTCAATAATGGAATTGATGAAATGAGTGGCCTGGACTGCATTTTTTGGCCTTGCCAGTAATGATTTGCTGGACAATGGCATACTTGTTGGTAGATGTAAGCTTGGAAGGATGACCAGCATGAAGCTTCTTCTCTTCAGATCTGATCTCCTGGAGTATTGTGGCCACAGTAGACTTGCATAGGCCAGTTTTGAAAGCAATTTGGTGGCAGGAGATCTGAAGAGAAGCTAGGAAAATAATGTTATCCCTTTGAGCAGCAGAGATGGGTTTCATAGTGAGGATGGGAAGAAAATAATATGATAGAAGGATTTATATATGTCTCCTCATAGAAGGTTACATAACAATAACATAATAGAGCATTTACCTAAGATACATAAGCACTTTACAGCATTTCAGGGTCTACTTTATATAATGGAAATTAAAAGTCAAACAATT
>JBBPTI010000239.1:0-18075 GCA_038093995.1 Tylopilus aff. callainus | reverse complement strand
CCCAAGGTCATCATGTGCCTCCTTTATCAGTCCGTACCGGTGGTCTTCCGGTATGACGAGCTGGTGTCATCCATGAGGTTCACGGCACCATAAAGAATCGTTAAGGATGAAGAACTTTGTCGCCGAGTTTACAAAGGATTGGAACTTAGCATCTGAGAGGTCAGTGGGGCATATATGGGAATGAAGGAAGTCTCAGATTATGCGGATGCGGGCCTCTTGCGCCATAGCTTTAGCGGACCATGGGATGATAGGTATGTCTGTAGGGTGATTCTGGTCGGTGGAGGCAGAGGAGAAGACCACAGCGTAAGGCCAAGTAGACTGAGGCTGCAGTGCGGGCGAAAGAGTGTAGTTCGTGGACGTAGGTGGACCAATGCAGAGATATAAGGAGGGGATGAATGGTAGGTATGAATGAGGTAGTGTACGATCGTTAAGAATAATGGTAGCAAAGGAATAGGCCTAGTTGAGCCAGTCCTCAATGCTCCCTTCTTCAGGAGGATCCTTATCAGAAGGAGGGCGCTGAGAAAGACCGTCCGGACCTGCGTGCCATGTCGCGGAGACATGACGAATTTGAAAATGGAACAAGAGGATACCTGCAATCCATCGATTGATGGTTGCGTTGGGCTGAAGGTCTGGGTTGTTGATCATTTCCTGGACGTATTTAGCATCCATTTCTACAATGAGGTTAGCAATACTGAAAATGAAGACCCTAACTGAGTGAAGTGCCCGAAAGAGTCCGTAAAGTTCAAGTTTCGCCTGCGAATAGCAGCTCTCGACTTCTGTAAGGCTAATAGAACCAAAACAGTTTGGATAGTGCTTTCCATCCTCACCTTCCTGTGATAAAATGAACCCGACTGCTATGACCGAGGTATCTACAGCAAGAACAACCTCTCTGCCGGACTCATAATCCAAGCAGTGGAGCATGGGGGACTTAATGATCTTGTCCTTGAGACGAGCCATTGCATCTTTCTGAGCATCGCCCCATTCAAAGGGGACACCCTTTCGTGTGAGATTAATTAGTGGTTGAGCGAGATAGGCAAAATTATGGATGAAAATGCGGATGACACCGCAGGTACCAAGGAAACCACGGACTTGGGTAAGGTTTTTGCAGTCCAGCCAGTCCATAATCTTTTGGACCTTGGCCTCATGCGCTATATGTCCTTCAGGGGTGCACTTGTGCCTGACAATGGTGGCATCCAGGGCCACAAGTATGAACTTCTTGGCAGAAACCATCGCATTGACATTCTGCAATCACTGTAAAATACAGTGAATGACAACAAGGTGATTCCAAATAAAAAGATGGATTCCCAGATTCTCGGGAATGGTCTCATAAGATCCATTGGGCCGCTGGTGCCTCGTAGTCTCAGACTTCATGGGTAAGTCATTGACAAATGGCATGGTATGGTGTGGAATCTCATCCTGCAAAATAAATGCCATATCGGCTTGATAAATTTGGACCACATTAGTATGGCCCATGGGAAGAGTGGTGAGATGATGGGGACCAAGCAGACTATTAAAAGTCGTCATATCTTGAGAGTCCACATGCAGAGGTCTTTGGTCATAACCAGTGAAGAGGTCCATCATACCATAGACTGCATACCCACCAAAGGATTCAGCGAGATGCTTGACAAATGGCAGGACAGAGGAGTCCCTGATGGTCACAGCATTGAGGGGTTGAAGGTCATGGACAAGGTGAAGAGTTTTTCCATCCTGCTTCAGGATGCAGAACCAGCACAAGTGATAGGCTGCGGCCGATGGCTCATATACACCTGAAGCGATGCGGTCTTTGATAATTTGGATTGCCTGATCCCAGGCCTTCAGAGGTATCAGTATATTGCAGAGGACCCATGGCATATGGGGTACTGTTGGTATCTTGACAGGTGGGAAATACCATTTGTCAAGGCGCCCACACTTAGTAGGAATCCAAGCGAAGGCAGCTTCATGGTTGCGTACGATCCACCTGACCAGCTTAACTTCTTCGGGCCATAGCCAATTCGCAGGGTCAAGATTGAGTGTGTCAGTGCATTCCTGAGTAAAACGAAGTCCAGGGACAAAGTCCGGCGGGTGAGCGGGTAGCGGTACAAGACCAGCAAGAGGGTCGTCAGGTAAGTGGCACAGCACGTAATACTCCTCCTTGAGAGGAGCTGTGACTGGCCGAACCTTTTTAGCTACTGGTTTATACACAAGAGAGTGAGAAGTTGGGTCAAAGGTGAAAACAGAACCAAATGCAGAAACGTTGGAAGGTGATAAGGAAGATTGGGTCAAGGAGAGGAAGGAATAGGCAGGAGACCATGATGGTCTTCGTAAGTCCGTTGGTTTACAAGATAAAAATTTGGACGAAGAAGCAGTGAGCTGCAGAGATGAAGTATGAGTATCTTCCCAACCTTTTGGCGGATCATCAACATCTAAAAACCCTGGTGAAACTCGATAGTAGGCCAATGATCGGCACAAGCAAAACCACAGTGGCAGCGCGGACATCCTTTTGTCCAAGAGCGGGTAGGTAGCTTAAACTCCTTGCCCGTGTTAGGGTCTCGGAGGGTGATAGTTTGTGCCCCATCAGGGAAATCATCAGTAGATGCACTCATGAGACAATGAAACGGGCGACCAAGCAATAGGTCAAAGTTGGCCCGTGGTACCACTTGGACCTGTAGGCAAACCTCGCCTGTACCAAAGTCTAGAGCAAGGTTTTCGATGACACCAATGGTAGATTCTGTGGTGGTGTTAGTGTTGGACATCATCATGAGGTGGTCAGAGTGGACTGGTAGTCCGAGCTCTTCCCACAACCATTTCGGCATGGCGATGATCTCAGACCCCATGTCCAAGACCGCAGTAATCATTTGATCAGTTCCTACAACACAAGCCTGTAGAGACTGCAGCGGGATGCTGTGGGATGCTACAATATGGCCATCATCACTTCAAAGGACGTGGTCGCCATACTCTTGTTCCATGGCTGCCGGGTCATGACTGGCAAGCTCATTGACCTGCACAAGGTTAGCGGTTGTGGGGATGCGGATAGTAGCAGAGGCCTCCCAGAAGTGCTTGCATACATCTGGGACCTGAGAAATGATGTCCTTTATGGTTACTGGTACAGTGGCCTCTAGGATCTGCTCAAGGAGCCGCTTAGGGGCGGTCTTGTCCTCTAGGGGAAAGGTGTAACAGAACTGCCCAGTGAGGGCAGTGGCGGAGTTAGTTAGTTCTGTCTGAGGAAGAGGGTTAGTGTTAGGGGCGAATGAGGAAGCAGCTGGTGCTGTGGGGGCAGGAACAGGAACCACAGTCTTCAAAGGTCCAGGTGTCGGGGCACAGGCCACCTCAATCGCCAGTGAGGTGATTTCTTCGGTGGCCATTGCTGCATGAGGACCGGCGTGGTTCTGTCTGCAGGTAGGTAATTCTACTCCATCAAAACAGACTTGCTTGCCTTTGTCCTTGGCCCATTTGGCCTTGAACATGGCTGCAGCACGAGCCATGTATTGTCTAAACTCGGGGTCAGCTATCTCAACATCTGGATTGTTGTCCCAGCGCTCGGCAGGAGCTAGGAAAACTGACAGCTTGATATCCAAAACTGCGTCAGTGTCAGGTACGACAAGGGATAGGAGTCCAGTAGTGATGTTAGTAGCAGGCAGGGTGGAAGCTTGTGTCCCAATCGCATCAAGACAATCCTTCAGGCAAGACGTGCCCTCAATGTGTGGGATGCGCTTCCCATCAGGAAGGCAGATCCGACCATCAGTGCCCCTGCTAGCCTTCCCAGCTGCAAGGTACTCAGTGACGTCGGGGCAATTGCCAATGAAATGCCCATACTTATCACAGAAGGTGCAAGAGCATTTGGAGGAGCGCTGCATTGCCACCTGCTCTTGTTTAACTATGACTGGCGAAGCGGTCCATGGCGGAGCAGCTGGCGGGGCCGCGGGGGTGGCCCATGCTGGGTAGTATGGAGTTGGAGTCAGAAGGGGCCCCGACACAAGGCTCGGAAGGGGACGAAGAGCTGTGCCAGTTAATAGGAACTGGGTGGCGTCAAGAGTATCTTTAATGGAATATGGGTCAGCAGGATGGTGCGTGGTTTTGGTAATGAGAAGGTGATAGTGGACTTGAGCTGCCAAGTCCGCAGGGAGTCCGGCAAGGAACAAAGCGTCTCAGTCTAAGTCCAAGAGCTTCCTTGCCTGAACTAGCGGTGTGGCGATCTTGATAAAACTGCGGTGATACTGCAAAAAGTCAGCAAGGGTGCACATAGGCTTTGTGCTGGTCTCGTGGGTTAGATACTGAAGGTCCACACGACAGAATTTGTTAGTGCCTTCACAACCAGGGTAAAGATCTTTGACCACATCTATAAACTGGTCCCAATCAGCTGGAACTGTGGTGGCTTCTTCAAGGGTTTTCCAGCAGTCCAACTTGTCATAGGCGGTGTAGCGCAGCATGGCGCAAATCTTTTCTGCAGTGGTAAGACCGGCAGCGGTTCCTAGAGTGTCAACATGGTCTAAAAAGTGGGGAAGCTCGGTAGGTACCTCCCCGGTAAATTCGGGAGCACCACAAGCCCCATGGGTGGACATAGTAGCACCTTGGTTAGCCATTGGTCCAGGTGGAGGGACTATAGGAGGGAGTGGAGGTTGGGAAAGGTAAAGATGAGAGAGTGGTATGGGGATAGGTGCAAGACCGGAGGATGCAGTGAGCGACAATGGAGTGCGAAAAATGCGGGCCAGTGGTAGCAGACTTGGGCGAAAAGAGCCCTCAGTGTCGTCAAAGAGATCTTGTAAGGATGGAGCAGTGGAAGACAATGTGCTAGGAAATGGAGATGACTGGGGCGAGTAGTCCGCAGTGAGCAGTGAAAGCAAGCTGGAAATCTGAGATGCGGGGAGGTTCTCCTCCACTCTCCTGGGAGTGGACTCTATATATCCACCAGGAATGAAAGGTCCTACGTTCAGCTCATCACCTAGAATTTCTTCTGTGACAGTTGGACTTGGAGTCTCAACACTGGGGGTCTGCCAGGAACCCGATGGCTGTGTGTCAGCTAAAACGGATGATGTAGAGTGGAGATGGGATTTATTCAGCCAATCCGAATCAGTGGAAAAGCGGTCCGAGCTATCACCTGTCAGTGAACTGAGCTCGTGGTCGGTTATGTCAGGGAGGTCGGAATGGTTATGTCTTGCATTTGAGGGTGACACCAGATGAAATAAGGTGGAGTCCTCACTGATTTGCAAATTGCGAAAATGTGCACGTAAATTTTCAAGGTCAGGTTGCTGGGCAATGAGTCGTTGACTTTGTCTGGAACCCCATTGTGAGTCCCTCATGGTGGGCTTCAGTTGTAAAGAAGACAAGGACTCCGGGGTGGACTTGGAAAGAAGTCCTAGAAGTCCTAGGGGTTGTCAGTGTGTGAGGGGAGCGATAGGCTCACCCCTAAGGGACTCTGGAGCACAGGGAGTGGATCAGGGAAGTCCTCAAGTAGTCAACCAGTGAGAAGTGCAAGTCCGATGGTCTTGTAGAGTGTTAGCGGTCAGGGGCAGTGACGGAAGATAAGATGGTCGTAAACAGTGAGTGGTTGCAGTGCAGTGAACAATCGGTGAACAGTAAATGGTGCGGTAAGAGCTAAAATGGGAGCTGCATTCCAAGTTCCTATGACATTGCTTTATAGTCTGGGAATGCCCAAGACTTAGGTACAACTGTAGGAACCTGAGTCTAAAGAAGAAACAAGAATAAACTAGTCGAGAGAACATGAAATGAAGCAAAACCGATGGTCTTCTGGACTTATTGATGGACTTGCATCTGGTCGACCAGTCCTACTGTACAAGATAAGAAGGGGAGTGTGAAGGTAGAAACAAAAGGGGCACAGAGACTGTATGAAAGGATGTGAGATGTAGGGATACCACCATAGAGATGTACCACTCTCTACAGCGCATCACCCTTTGGTCAGTTGAGGGACTATAGTGTGTTGATGGGCATCTGAGACCCAATACATAAGGTGTTAGTCTTCGTTTTGCAAAGGTGCTGGTGACTGGTGGTGGAAAGCATTGGTGGCAATCCTGCAGCCTCCAGTGATAGACTAGCAATGGTGAAATAGAGTCAGGTATGTTGTGTGCATGAGCACTGGAGAAAAGAAGAGAAAAAGGTGGCCTGCTACTGGGGGGATCTTGATCCCAGAGACTACCTGTAAAGAGGAAAGAGGGATCAAGCCTGCTTCTGCACTTTGGCAGGCACATCATAGTCCTAGGAATGGGAGGCTGCAGCAACCATCCTTAGGAAATCAAGTCTGGTATTCTAAAAAGAAGGAATGCAGTTTGTGCACACATGCAGGTGTGACTGGTGTATCGCTAAGCTTCTATCCAAGAAGTGGGATGCCTTTATCTTAAGCATCATCCCTGGCCAGGCTTTCAGTCTTCATCATCTGTGTTCATTGTTGCTCCTTTTCTTAGGGAGAGGGCTAACCCCATCATTCTGTATTCTAATGGTCCCGGGTAAATCCAGCAATCAGGATGCAAGGCAGTTTCTGCCATGCTGAGGGCAAGTGATGTCGAAGTCAGAGTCTACTGCTTATTGTGGATCAGTCTGGTGGTACTGTATCCTTCCTTGATGAAATGCCAATCAATGGGTAGACTGATGGTGGGCATCGTATCAGTTAGCATTGAGTAGTTGTATACTGCTAGTGAGAGTAGACTCTTTGGTATACTTATACTGTTGGGTTCCTATAGGTGTGCCCTGTGATGATGTTGTGTGGGTGATCCAGGGTTGGTCCTGCAATCTGAGGCAGTTTCCATCATGCTGAGGATGATTCATGATGTTGAGCTATAAGAAGAGGAGTCTGGTTATAATGCTCCCAGCTGAGAGCCTCAAAGCCTCAGATTGGCTGTCAGTGTCTGAGATGCCATGTACTGATGGCAGTCGGTGGTAACAATGATCCCAATACAATACCTTGGATAGAAGGCCTCAAGCCTGCATTGGCTATGGTCAGCAGTGTGAAGTGGGGTGTGGTTGTAAAGGTCTGTGGGCACCTTGTGCAATCAGGTGCAAGAACTTGCTGGAGCTGTCAACCTGTGGAGTTGATCTGGTCGTAAGTGGAATTGTAGGGTGTTTGGCGATCAAGCCTCTATAACTGCAGGCAATCTGGCATCAGAGCTTCTCTCAACCCATCATCCATGGTTCTGTTGTGGTCATAAGTGTCATTGAGCAGATAGGAACTAACCTGTCTATCTCTGCTCATCTGTGAGTAACCCTTGATAACTCTCTACTGATGCATGTGCTCATCAAGTGTAATGTTGTCCATGGCTTCCAGAGCAACATTGAGGGTTGCAGTGGAAGATGTGAGTCTATCATAATGAAACAACTCAAGCCTGAGCTGTCAAGCCTAGGGCTAGTAGTGGCAAATGCTGATGGCAATGGTGAGAGTTGCAACATGTCTTCAAGGGAAGTCTTGCTGTCATGGGTCTTACTAGTTGTATGATATAAGTGGGGAAGGCAATGGGCATTTATACAGCAGCTGTCAATAACCTTCAAGACCCTAGTAGTGTGGCAGCATTAGTGTAGTAGGGCTTATGAGGGCCACTACCCACTAATGATAGACTGGGGTTTAGGAGGGTAGCAGCAGGGGTTTATATACTATTATAGGGTTTGTTTGTATTTGTACACTATTACTACATATGGTCCATCAAGGGCTGGCTTAGTTACCATATATGGTCTGTGGAGTCCATGGGTCTCTGGAAATCAAGGGCAAGTCTTGGTCCATGCAAGCAGGGCTATGCTTGGGGCAGTGCAGGGTAGTGCAATGCTATGCATGGCTATGTGGTGTAGGGCATAACCTGGGATGAGGGTGAATGGCTATTGGTCATGAGTCCATGTGAGTCATGCCAGTGTCTATGCGCAAGTATTGCTATAGGCTGAGGTATGAGGGTGATGTGATGGTGAATGATTGCATAACTGTGGTGTGATATGGCATGATGTGGGATTGTGGAGCGAGACCAGGAAATGTGGAGTGCTGAAGGCAGTGTCAGGGTTAAGGGTTGTAATGTGGTGACATACCATGGGTAAGTCTGGAGTACAAGAGCCATTTGCTGAAGGTTATGCTGTAAACCATGAGCATGCTGTTATGACTTGCTTGCGCCCCTATCCTTTTTTGCTCCTTTTTCTGGCTCTTCCCCTATTCTGGCACTGGTACCCACTTCGGCCCACCTACTAACAGCATTCACATGCCACATGATGGCTGCACCAAGCTGTGTTTACCTTAGTAAGCAACCTAGGCCCCTTGCACAGCCCCATGACATCATCATCATGCCATATTATGCCATATTGACACAATCTTGCATCATCAGCACCCAGGCTGCACAAGGCAGTGTAGTGACTCCCCATGACTCATCCCTGGCCAGTAGCGTAAGCCCCACACTCCCATGTCTACCCTGAAGTGTCCATATATAGCAGTCAGGTACAAATACATACATACACCCTGTAAATATATATAAGGCTGAGAATTCAGCCCCAAGATCCTCATTCGAGTTATCTTGGGTTTTCCCCTTAGTCCTCAGTCAATGCCTGGGCACCTGCTAGCTCTAGTCCCCTCCTACTTGCTGTCATACAGCTCACTACTCAGCCCCACCTAAGGGTTATTTCATTATAACTTGAATCTCTTTGCTTCGCCGTTACCACCGCCACCTTGAAGCCTGTTACCAGTAGTGAGCTCCACAGAGTCATTGGCCATTGTTACTGACAGCCCTCTGCCCCAGTGAACCCAGCCCAGATCTCTGTCCCACGTCCTGAGTACACACTCAACACCACCACTCTCACTGCCAGTGCCTGCCTCTTTGTAGAGGAGCACCCCCATCTATTCACACAAGTTTTTGACACTGCCTCCACCGCTGCCCAAAGAGAAAGGAGGTTAGTAGGGGGATACAGAGAAGTAAAGAAAGAAGAGGAGGAGGACCTAGTACTACCACCCTTGCCCTCTCCCACTGTAAAGTGTGAGTTGACCCTGCCTGAGTCCGTCGACCCCAACAACCTTGAGGGTCCCTATTGCAACCCCACCTCACCTGATATCCACTGCTGCCTCAACAAAGAGTACTGTCATTGGCAAGAGAACCATGCCAGGTTCTTAGTTGAAGAAGCCCACCTCACCTGCTGTGAGAGAATTGCTGCAGCCCGAGCTGCCTGCTACACCACCACCGCCACCCTCATCCACCCTGACAACAGTCTGGGATGCCTTCACCCTTGCGCATCTTTGTGCTGCCCTCCTTATCTTTAGCCAATTACTAGTAGCACCTGCTACTATTACCATACCACTTCTTGTTCATGCCTACCTGCATCTGTTGACAGGTATTCTCCTTTACAACCACCAATTTCTCCTATGATAGTGCAGCTCCTGCTGCTCATAATCACCTTCCTCATCATCTTCTTTGCTTCCCTTTTTACTTACTTTCTTCTCTGCCTTCTTTCTCTCATCGCACGAGAGCTCACACCACTTCAGTTTCAAATCGCCATCAGAGAAGGAGCCTACTCATTCACCTTTGGGTATGAGAGACAGGCCATCCATGCCAAAGAGGAACAGCCACAGCAGAACTATGGCTGGTAGTTATTAAATCAATCTTCTTCCCCATTTAAACTCCTGAGTGACTGAGATAGGACAACTGTTTACACAACTCCGACAGAAGGAGGACAAACAGAAATGACCGAGACTGATCAGCTGACCACAGATAATGCCAGTTAGATCCATGCCATATAAAGCAACAAGGCATCCAGCCATAATCAAAGAATACAGACACAGAACCTGGGTGATTTGAGACAGAAAAAGAATCCAGATACCTAAGACCCACGTAGCCCAACACTATGTCACAGTCCACACTCCAAATCCTTGCTGACCCAAACCTCACATTGGAGGACAAGATTGCCACTGTTGCGCTAGAGTTCACCACGCTAACCAAACAGAACCAGCAACTCTACAACAGATGTATTGAAGAGCAGAAGAAGACTGCTGCCCTATTAAAGGATGTCACTGCTCTGGAACAAATGGTAAACAACCTCAATAGTGCTGCTGCTGCAGGAGGAAAGGTGATGCAGAAAGTAGAAGTGTTTGCAGACCCTGGAGACTATGAAGGATCAGTCGCCAAGTTCGAAGAATGGTGGGCTAAGATTAAAGCATGGCTTCATACCAACTGCTCCACCATTCTACCGAAAAGTTATGAAGCAGTGACTGCAGTCCTGTCCTGGCTAAAAGGCCTGAAAGCCAGTCCCTTCACACAGACATGCCTCTGACAATGTTACGCTCACGGCTACGCTACGCTCCTTTCCCTTCCTACATTACCCTCTTTAGCCTCTTTGACCCACACCACAGCGCCGTGACTCGGTATTGCCTGAGTCCTGTTCCCACACCGGTAAGCACAGTAGCCGCAGCATCCGGGCACCGGACCACGGTAGAGTAAAGACCCGCTTACCCGGCTACTGATGTCACCCCACAGCACTTAGGCAATCCGCAGTTGCAATGGTGCCATGTGTCGCCACCGGTTCTCACCCCAATAGCACTAACCTCGCTATGGCGCCATATGTCGCCACCCGGTCGCATGCCTATAGCGATACTCGCGCATCGCACGCCATAGTACACCACCCTTTCCCACTTCAATGGCATTAACCTCGCGATGGCGCCATCGCTCGCCACCCTTTCCCACTCCAGTAGCGTTTAACCCGCAGCATCGCCTCCCTCGCACGGACCAGGCCAGTTTCCGTCTCGCACTTCCATATTTAGTACCTATGCCTGCCCTTACTTACTTTAGGCTCCGCTTCGACTCCGCTCTGTAGTAGTATATAAGACCGCCTGTAAATAGTCGGAGCCCCAATCAATTCTT
Organism: Tylopilus aff. callainus; assembly: GCA_038093995.1. Lineage (NCBI taxonomy): Eukaryota > Fungi > Basidiomycota > Agaricomycetes > Boletales > Boletaceae > Tylopilus > Tylopilus aff. callainus. The sequence goes on along the minus strand of JBBPTI010000239.1, from coordinate 7,273 downwards.
CTTGGGTCTTCCCTCACAAGGCACCCGCTTATAAGGAGTTTGATCCACTTTCCTAGTCTCGCTTCACTTCGCTACAAGTCCCCTTGTGCCTAGCACCCGGGACATCGTCTTGCTCGTTCAACTCGACGCCTCCTTGCCTTTGTGCCCGAGGTCGTTTCAGACAAGGCCAGACTTATACCTGGGATGAGCTCATCCAAGAAATGGAAAGCCTGTTCTGCTCTGTTAATTAGAAAGACTGGGCCATCACCCAACTCAAACAACTCCACCAAGGCTCCCTTCAGACTGACGACTTCCTAGTCTAATGGGAAGCGCTCTATCAGATGGCCGGAATTGATGACAGCCATGCAATCCAGCTACTTGAATGGAATATGGCATGACACATCATCCTTCAGATCTTTAAGGAAGGAGCCCAAAAGTCCACCCTGGCAGACTATCTACAGAATATCCAAGATGTGGGCTGCACCATGGAGGCCCTCATGTTTATAAGGGGATGACCCCAAAATTACCAACCCCACAGAGATCAAATGGAGGTAGACCACTTTGAAGAAATAGATGAAGAAGAGGTCTTTGCCATCAAAGGAAGCCCTGGCAAGTGCTTCAATTGTAAAGGAACTGAAACGACCTCAGGCACAAAGGCAAGGAGGCGTCGAGTGGAATGAAGCAAGATGAAAAGCCCTGGGTGCAGTGCACAAGGGGGTGAGTAGCAAAGTGAAGCGAAACGGGAAAGTGAGTCAATCTCCTAGTATGCAGGTGCCTTGTGAGGAAAGACCCAAGAAGAATTGATTGGGGCTCCGATAATTTACAGGCAGTCTTATATACTACTACAAACGGGATTCAAGCAGAGCCTAAAGTAAGTGAGGGCAGGCCCAGATACTAAATAAGAAAGTGCGAGATGGAAACTGGCCTGGTCTGTGTGAGTGGGGCAATGCTGTGGGCTAAACACTACTGGGGTGGGAAAGGGTGGCGAGCGATGGTGCCATCGCGAGGTTAATGCCATTGGAGTGGGAATGGATGGCGTACTATGGCATGCAATGTGCAGGTATCGCTATTGGTGTGTGACCGGGTGGCGACATATGGCGCCATTGCAACTGCGGATTGCCTAAGTGCTGCGGTGCGGCATCAGTAGCCAGGTAATCGGGTCTTTACTCTACCGTGGTCCGGTGCCCAGAATGCTGTGGCTACTGTGCTTACCAGTGTGGGAACAGGACTTGGGTGGTACCGAGTCATGGCACTGTGGCATGGGTCAGAGTGGCTAAAGAAGGAAGTGTAGGAAGGAATGGAGCGTAGCATAGCCGTGAGCATTACAGGAACAGGGCACATGGCCTGTGACTGCAGGAAGCCAAAGAAGCAATGCCCAGAGTGCCACTTCCATGGCAGAGGACACTGGTTCAGCTGTAAAAGAAGACAGGTGTGAAGGATCACCCAGGCAACAGATGAAGCAAGGACTGTGTCAGTCAAAGAACAGGATTTTCCCAATGCCGAGAAAGAGCAGAAGGGAAAAGGCAGAGCCTAGGAGACGATCTGGGTGTCCCACAGGCTAATAATCATTTCTTGGTGGAACTAACTAAGCTCATGTCTGTACTAACAACCCTAGTATCTAACATAGCTGGTCTAGGAGGGTCTCCTAGCAAGCCCAGCAGGGACTGAAACACTAAACCTATGCTTAATTCCCCTAAATCCATCACCAAAACCCCAGAACCCCTGAGAATGTATATGAGGGTCGTCCACAAAGGAAAGGAGATAAAACTAATGATACAGATTAAACCCTCAACAGAAAGGTGCTATGTTAGCGCACAGGCCCTGATCGACAGCAGGGCAAATCTAACACTCATTAACCAGGACTTCATGAAGAAGAATCACATCCCCACACTAACCATGTGTCAAACCATCATTGTACACAATGTGGACAGCTCCAAGAATGCCAGAGGAAGGATCATGGAGGAAGTGGAAGTGTACTGCAGTATCGATGGGCATCAGGAATTACTCCGAGCGTATGTATTGAACATTGGAAGCAATGACATAATTCTAGGATATCCATGGCTCTGCAAACATAATCCCCAGATCAACTGGAAGACTGGACAAGTATAGTTCGCAGAATGTCTGGAGACCTGTAATTACGAACAGATTACTCAGACTGCCCATGATCAAGAAATTGCAGAAGTAGCGCATGCCGAAGAAAGGAGTTGAGAAAAGGAAGAATGAAGGAACTCCATGGTAGAGAAAACCCTAAAGCTCATCCCCCAGGTCTACCACTGATATCAGTGAGTGTTCTCACAGAGGGAGTCCAAGCAGATGCCACTATGGAAACCCTGGGATCACACAATAGACCTAAAAGAAACCTTCAAGCCGAAGAAAGGACGAATCATTCCTCTCAGTCCAAATGAGCAGAAAGAGGTGGAAGACTTCATAGATGACCAGATGAGGAAGGGATATATTCATCCATCAAAGTCCAAACAAACCTCACCAGTGTTCTTCATCCCAAAGAAGGATGGGCAAAAGCGGATAGTCCAGGACTACCGGTATCTGAACGAGCATATGGTCCACAACAACTATCCACTTCCCCTCATCTCCCAACTTGTTGACAAGCTGAAGGGAGCTAGGATCTTCACAAAGATGGACCTTTGGTGGGGGTATAATAACGTACAAATCAAGAAAGGAGATGAATGGAAGGCAGCCTTCATATGCCACAAAGGAGCCTACGAACCAACAGTGATGTTCTTCAGACTTTGTAACTCACCAGCCACCTTCCAGACAATGATGAATGACCTCTTCTCCAACATGCCTGAGGTAGTGGTATACATTGACAACCTGCTGATCTTCTCCCATAGTACCAACTGACAGGTGCATGAAACAAAAGTTTTAGAAGTTTTGAAATGGCTGGAGAAGAACGACCTATTTGTTAAACCTGAGAAGTGCACCTTCTTTACCATGACAGTCGAATTCCTCAGGATGATAGTAACCCCTGACAGGATTAGAATGGATCTGGAGAAGGTGAAGGCTATAACCAACTGGCTGTCATCCACAACCCTATGGCAGACGAGGGCCTTCTTAGGCCTTGCCAACTTCTACCAGTGGTTCATCCAGGACTACGCTTGAATCGCCCACCCCCTTCATGATTTAACAAAGAAGGACACCACTTTTGAATGGACAGAGGAGTGCAAATCTGCATTCAAAGAACTTAAACAGCATTTCACCACCACCCCAGTCTTGGCATACCCAGACAATGATTGTTGATATCAACTCAAGAGTGACACCAGTAACTGCATGGTAGGAGCAGTGCTATTGGTACAAAAGGAAGACTGATGGCATCCCATCACCTTTTCATTCCACTCCATGACCCCAGAACAGTGGAATTACCCTATTGCCGACAAGGAGATGCTTAGTGTGATATCCATGTTGGAAGGATGAAGGCATTATCTAGAAGGGACTCAACACAAATTCAAAATCTGGAATGACCACCAGAATCTCGCCTGGTTCATGATGAGACAAGACTTGAATTGATGACAAGCCTGTTGGGCCCAGTACCTATTCCAGTTCAATTTCAAATGATGCCATAAGGCTGAATCCCTGATGACGAAAGCAGACATGTTGTCCTGACAATTGGATCTGACCAGCATGGGAGAAGAAAATAACAAAGTGGTATTAGTCATCCCCCCCAAGCAGGTTCAACAGGTAACAGAGGATAAGGAGACAATACAAATCACATCCCCTGGGAAGGGTCTCACCAATGAAATTTCACACCGGACTATGCAGCTCCCCAAAGCCACTCTCAAGAAGTTGATGGCACAAGGGTATGAGATTAAGGATCAGGTGCTGAAGAAAAGCAATTGGATCTATGTTCCCCCCAACCTATACACCCAGATCATGATGCTTCACCATGACCATGCAGTTAGCAGGCACCCTGGGATTCTGCAAACCCTGGAACTTCTCGCATGATCTTATAGTTGGCCAGCCATGCGAAAAGATGTAGAAAAATACATGCAAGGATGCACCCATTGCGCTCAAGGAAAGTCCAGTAACCAACTGATGAAAGGGGAGCTGCAACCTCTACCAGTGCCAGACACTCCTTGAGAAAACATCTCCACAGATTTCATTACAGATCTAACCCTAATGGGGGAACATAATGCAATCCTCACAGTGGTAGATTGTTTCTTGAAAGAGGTTGAGCTGATTCCTTGTTCAAAGACCTGTTCTGCCACCAGATTAGCAGACTTGTATTTAACTCATGTCTGGAAACATCATGGTCTCCCCAGGTCCATCATCTCTGATCAGGGGCCTCAATTCACTGCCACACTAATGATGTCACTTTGTGCACAGCTAGGAATTTCAGTGAAAAAGTCCACAGCTCATCATCCACAGACAGATGGGCAGACTGAATGTATGAACAGAGAAGTAGGAACCTATCTCCAAATATATTGTGCTGAATGACAGGATGACTGGGCATGCTGGCTGCCCCTGGCCCAATTCTCCCTAAATGCGAAGCAGTCCACTGCTTCAAAATTCTCCCCCTTTCAGGTCACACACACATACCAACCCTGGATGGGGATAGAGCCCCATGACTCGAAGTCCCCTGCAGCCTCAGCACTTGTGCACAACTATCAGACTGTTCTCCAGCAGACAAAAAAAAATCTTGAGAAGGCCTGGGAACAGATAATGATCACAGGGAATGCTTATCATACCCCTGCTCCTCTGTATGCCACTGGGGATCATGTCTGGCTTGTGACTGATAACCTTACCCTACCATTCCCCTGTCGTAAGCTAACTGATCGATAGATCGGCCCCTTCTCTGTAATCTCAATGAAAGGACCTAATGCCATGGAGTTATGCCTTCCCTCATACATCTGAATCCATCCCATTGTCAATATCTCCTGCACCAAACCATATGTACCCCCAGCACCTTCACAACCCAATCTGGCCCCTGGCCCCACTCTTATCACCGACAATTGGGATGCTGAATACAAAGTCGACTTTATTGTCAACTTACATCCCTGGGGCCATGGAATCCAATACTTGGTGCACTGAAAGGGTTACACTGACAACAATTGTACTTGGGAACTGGCCTTTCACCTCACTTATTGTCCTGACGTCCTCCGAGATTTCCACCATATGCATCCTACAGCACCTTGCCCCATTTCTCACTCAGCCTTCACTGTGCTCTTTTCGCACCTGCCTGCCTTTGCTTCCCTGGAGGTTAAGCATTAGCAGGGGGGTAGTGTTACGACTCACTCACACCCCTATCCTTTTTTGCTCCTTTTTCCGGCTCTTCCCCTATTCTGGCACTAGTACCCACTTCAGCCTGCCTACTAACAGCATTCACACGCCACATGATGGCTGCGCCAAGCTGTGTTTACCTTAGTAAGCAACCTAGGCCCCTTGCACAGCCCCATGACATCATCATCATGCCATATTATGCCATATTGACACAATCTTGCATCATCAGCACCCAGGCTGCACAAGGCAGTGCAGTGACTCCCCATGACTCATCCCTGGCCAGTAGCATAAGCCCCACACTCCCACATCTACCCTGAAGTGTCCATATATAGCAGTCAGGTACAAATACATATATACACCCTGTAAATGTATATAAGGCTAAGAATTCAGCCCCAAGATCCTCATTTGAGTTATCTTGGGTTTTCCCCTTAGTCCTTAGTTGATGCCTGGGCACCTGCTAGCTCTAGTCCCCTCCTACTCACTGTCATACAGCTCACTGCTCAGCCCTGCCTAAGGGTTGTTTCACATGCAGTGCATGTTCATGCATATGCCAGGTGACTGGTAAAGGGGTCTGGGGTCTATATCTCTAGTGGCTGGATGGCTATGAGTGCTGTCATCTGTTATAGGGGCTGGGCCTAGTCTAAGGCATGAGGGCTTGTGCCAAATGGCTGTGCAAGGGTCCAGATCATATCATATGGAGAATTATGTGACTAATGTGAGACTGTGCCACAAGGCATTGCTGATAGATCATGTATTGTCATGTGACCATGGGACTACAGGTCATGTGCAGGGAGCCATAGTAATGACAAAGGTGAGTGGCAAGTGTAGGACAACAAGGGGGTGAGGAGCACTTATCATAGGGGATCATAGGGTGCTGGAACTGTAGTGAGGGAGTGCAAGTGATGGAGCTAAGGGCCAGAGTGAAGGAAAAAGCATAGTGGGGCCCATGTGTAGCATTGAGTTACGGCACAGTCATAACAGCTAGAAGCAATAGGGATGAATGGTTGGGAGGATACCACTATGCTCAATGAACTGCTATTGGTCACATTTTTCACCTTCACCTTGCCTCAGTGTCTCTTTGGAGCCTGCTCAAATGCTGGCTGCATGTCACTTGGATTCTCCACAGTGGCAGGTTCAGTACTTGTGATGTTCTTGTTTGCCCACTTCTCCTTTAATCTGACAATGGCAACTGAGTGAACAATATTAACATCAGAGTTGGTGACTTGAACTGGAGTGCACCAAAGTGATTCAGGGAGCACTGACTCAATCAGAGCATAGTTATGGATAGAGTAGGTATTGAGGAAAAACATATCTATAGGCTGATGCTTCATAATTGCCTTTATATGTGATGTGACATTGTGTTCTTGTTGCAGAAAGACCAAATTGCATCAGCAAATCACTGACTTATACTGTGAGTATAGTACAGATGTGTACAGGTCCACTATAGCAAAATACCATCTGTACAGGCCTGTACAAGCCTGTACACCCACTGTACAATAGGGGACCTTGACAAAATACAATAATACTGAATATATACTCTCTGACTGAATTGCTAATGACTTCCTTGCATTGTTTGAGGTATTTTAAACCCATTTCTTTGAGGTCTCCCATTGTATAGTCAGTATACAGGTCTGTACAGGTCTGTACAGATGGCATTTTGCTGTAGTGAACCTGTACAGACCTGTACTATACTTACAGTATAAGTCAGTGATTTGCTGATGTGGATCCAGTGCACTTGGTGTCAATACAGTTATGCTGAACATTGACCTGGCAATGAATATCCTATATAGTTTGGGCATCAGAGACTATCAGCAGCACAAAAGATCTCATACTTGGAAGCCTTGTATCACCACTTCATTGTCAGTAAGTTCAAAGACTGGTACATGTATCAATGGATAATGAGCAGCCTTGAAGGCAAAAATTCTGAGAATGACATACAGTGGCTCAAACAATTGTCTGAATGTTTGCATGTTTTTCACTAATGGCAATATTCCCTAACAACCACTAATCCTCACCTCATACTATTGGTGTATGAAATGAAGATCTTACTCTTGGCTACAGG
>JBBPTI010000238.1:0-18101 GCA_038093995.1 Tylopilus aff. callainus | reverse complement strand
GAACAGACTCTCCATTTCTTGCACGAGTTCGTCCCAAGTATAGCTTTGCCCTCGGCGTAGTCGGGTTTGGGTGAATGGGCCGGCCTTGGGTCCTTTCAGCCACGATAAGACCGCAGTCACAGCTTTGTAACTCTTCGGGAGAATAGTGGATCAATTCGTATGAAGCCAAGCCTTAATCTTGGCCCACCATTCTTCGAATTTGGCAACAGACCCCTCGTAATCTCTGGGGTCGGCAAATACTTCCACCTTTCGTGCTGCCTTCCCCCCGGCAGCGGCGGCACTGTTTAGATTACTTACAGTTTGCTCGAGAGCGGCTACGTCTTTTAGCAGGGCCGCCGTCTTCTTCTGTTCTTCAACGCATCCGTTGTAGAGTTGCTGGTTTTGTTTCGTAAGGGTAGTGAACTCTAACGCAACGGCTGCAATCTTGTCCTCCAGCGTAAGGTTCGGATCGGCGAGGATTTGGAGCGTGGATGCCGACATAATGACGTGCTATATGCTTCTTTTGGATCTGTACTCTTTTTCCGTCACGTATCACCCAGGTTCTTCTTCTGTACTCTTCGATTACGGCTGGGTGCCTGGTTGCTCGATATGGGGTGGATCTAACCGGCGGTATCTGTGGTTGGCTGATCGGTCTCGGTACCTGTTTTTTCCGTGCGTGCTCCTTCCGTCGGAGTTTCGTAAATGCTTGCCCTATTGTAGTCACTCGGGTTTAGGGCGAAAAGAAGTGTATTTTAATAACTACCAGCCGTAATTTTGTTGCGGCTGTTCTTCTTCGGCGTGAATAGCCTGCCTCTCGTATCCGAAAGTGAACGAGTAGGCTCCTTCGCAGATGGCTATCTGAAACTGAAGCAGGGTAAGCTCCCATGCGACGAGAGAGAGAAGTCGAAGTAAAAAGTAAGTAATGAGAATAGCAAAAAAGACGATAAGAAAGGTGAAGGTAATCAGCAGGAGCTGAAAAATCATGCAAATTGATCAAGGAAAATACCTAACAAAAGGTGTAGGTAGGCGAAAAGAAGTTTTTGGAGGGTGATAGTAGCAGGGGCTACTAATAGACTACTAAAAAGGAAAAGGGCGGCACAGAGATGTACGAGGGCATAGGCGTCCCAGACCGTTATCCGGTCGGACAAGGGTGGCGGCGGCGGTGCGGTGGGCAGCTTGGGCTGCGGTGATTCTCTCGCGACGTGCGAGGCGGGCTTCTTCTACTAAGAACCTGGTGCGGTTCTCTTGCCAACAACGGTACTCTTCGTCGAGGCGGCGGCGGGTCTCAGGTGAGGTGGGGTCACGATAGGGACCCTCTAGGTCGTTGAGGTCGACACTCTCTGGTGGGGTCGACTCACGCTTTGGTGAGGGGGCAGGGGACGGCAGTAATACTAAATCCTCCTCCTCCTCTTTCTTTGGCTCTCTGTATTCCCCTACTAACCTCCTTTCTCTCTGGGCGGTGGTGGAGGCGGGGTCAAAGACTTGTGCGAAAAGATGGGGGTGCTCCTCTACGAAGAGGCGGGCACTGGCGGCGAGGGCGGCAATGTCGAGTGCGTACTCAGGACACAGTACTGAGATCTGGGTGGGGTTCACTGGGGCAGAGGGCTGTTAGTAACAGCCAACGACTCTGCGAAGCTCACTACTGTCAAGTGCTTCGGGGTGGCGACGGCGATGGCGAAGTGTGTGAGATTCGAGTTATAATGAAACAACCCTTAGACGGAGTTGTATAGTGAGCTGTGTGACAGCGGCGGTAGCGAGGGGATAGGAGCTAGTGGGGCCCAGGCGTCGACTGAGGACTAAGGAGAAAACCCAGAATAACTCGAATGAGGTTCTGGGGCTCAATTGCGAAGCTATTTATACTGTTACAGAGTGTTTGTACGTATTGTACTCCTATTACTACATATGGGGACTTCAGGGTAGATGTGGGTACGAGGGACTAGTGCTACTGGCCCGTGGTGAGTCATGGGGAGTCACTGCACTGGTTTGCGCAGCCCGGGCGCCGATGATGCGAGATGGTGTGATAATGGTGTGATATGGCGTGATCATGACGTTATCGGGCTGTGCAAGGGACTGGGCCTGCTTACTAAGGTAAACACAGCTTTGCGCTGCCATCGTGTGGCATGTGAATGCTGTTAGTAAGCGAGGACAGGGGCTGGTACCAACCATGACAGGGGTGAAAAATAGGGGCTGAGCGGGGAGTCGCGAGCGGGGATGTAACACCATCTATCTGCACTATGTTTGGAAGCACCACAGTCTTCCAAAGTCCATTATCTCAGATCAGGGCCCTTAGTTTGTGAAACAACCCTTAGGTGGGGCTGCATAGTGAGCTGTATGACAGTGAGTAGTGGGGATGACTAGAACTAGAGAGCACCCAGGCATCGACTGAGGACTAAGGGGAAAATCCAAGATAACTTGAATAAGGATCTTGGGGGCTCAATTGCCAACTTATATACTGTTACAGGTGTTTATATGTATTTGCATCCTATTACTACATATGGGGTACTTTAGGGCATGGGTATGAGCACGTGGTTAATGTTACACTCATGGCTACACTATGTTCCCTTCATTCCTACATCTCCTTCTTTAGCCACTTTGACCCACGCCACAGCGCCGCAACTTGGTCTTGCCCGAGTCCTATTCCCACACCGGTAAGCACAGTAGCCGCAGCATCCGGACACCAGACTACGGTAGAGTAAAGACCTGGTTACCCGGCTACTGATGCTGCGCCGCAGCACTTAGGCAATCCGCAGTTGCAATGGCACCTTATGTCGCCACCCGGTCTCATGCCTATAGTGATACTTGCGCATTGCACACCATAGTACGCCATCCATTCTCACTCCAATGGCATTAACCTCGCGATGGTGCCATCGCTCACCACCCTTTCTCACCCCAGTAGCGTTTCGCCCACAGCATCGCCTCCCTCACACGGACCAGGCCAGTTTTCGCTTCGCACTTCCTTATTTAGTAACCATGCCTGCCCTTAGCTAGTTTAGGCTCCGCTTGAATCTGGTTTGTAGTAGTATATAAGACCACCTGTAAATTATCGGAGCCCCAATCAATTCTTCTTGGGTCTTTCCTCACAAGGCACCCACTTATAAGGAGTTTGATTCACTTTCCAGCTTTGCTTCACTTCGCTACTCGTCCCCTTGTGCTTAGCACCCAGGACATCATCTTGCTCGTTCCACTCGACGCCTCCTTGCTGTTGTGCCCGAGGTCGTTTCAGTTAATGCCACTGGCCAGGGGTGAGTCATGGGGAGTCATGACACTGCCTTGTGCAGCCCAGGTGCTGATGATGTAAGATCATGCCATAGTGATGTGAGATGGTGTGCTGATGATGTCATAGGGCTGTGTAAGGCACCTATTGCACTGACCACCTGGACTCCTGGAGCAATTGGCTCTCTCTAGCCCAGTTCACCATCAATTTCCATGTCTCCTCCACCTCTGGCCACACCCCTTTCCAGCTTACCTGCATGTACACCCCAGTTCTTGGAATTGAACCCACAGTCATGTTGTCTCCCACTGCCAATAACCTTTCCCACCAGTACACTAACCACTTGGCCAAAGCTCAGGCCTGGCTCCATGCCTTGCAAGATACAATAAAGCAAGCACACACCAGTAAGTGTTCTCTGGCCCCCTCCTACCAGATTGGGGATAAGATTTGGCTCTCCACAGAGCATCTCTCCATCCTGGGTTCACCCAAGCTCACCAACCATTGGATTAGCCCCTTTCCCATCACCAGTCTCATTGGCCCCAATGCTGTTTGCCTCCAGCTCCCCCCTTCCTACCACATTCACCCCATCCTCAACATCTCTCAGGTGAAACCCTTCTTAGCCCTGCTCCCTGGTCAGCACCCTCCCCTCCCCAATTCCTCTTCCCTAGCTGCTGACCCCACTATCCCTGAGTATGAGATTGAGTACATTGTCAATTCCCACCTTTCCAGCTGGTGTCTCCAATACCTCGTCCACTGGAAGGGGTATAATATCTCTGAACAAACTTGGGAACCCCAGGTCCATCTGGCCAATTCCCCTGATGCTGTTGCTGCCTTCCACCATGCCCACCCTTCCACCCCTTGTCCTGTTGACTGCTCCATCATTCATGCTCTGTTTCATTCTGCCCATCTGAAATCTGGGTCTTGAGGAGGGGGATGTGTTACACTCATGGCTATGCTATGTACCATTCTTTTCCTTACACTCCCTTATACAGGTATTTGTACTCATGCCACTGTGCCATGACTCAGTCCTAACCAAACTCTGTTCGCACACCAGCTATTGGGTATCCACAGCATTCTGGGCACCAGACCATGGTAGAGTAAAAACCCAATTACCTGGATACTCACACCACTGCAGCTATTTGCAATCTGCAGCAGGGATCATGCCATAGCATGCCTTCCACAGGATCCTGCTTGGCTGGCCAATAGCACTATTTGTGCATATTGTACAATTCCTGATTATCATTTATGGGCCAATGGTGAAACCACCACTGATATGCCATAACACACCATTCATTCCCACTCCAGTAGCATTTAACCTGCAGTATAGCCTCCCTTGCATGGACCAGGCCAGTTTCTGTCTTGCACTTCCATATTTAGTATTCATGCTTGCCCTTAAGCACTTTAGGCTCCACTCAAATCCCTTCTGTAGTAGTATATAAGACTGCCTGTATTATATTGGAGCCCCAATCAATTCTTCTTGGGTCTTCCCTCACAAGGCACCCAGTTTATAGGAAGATTGGTCCACTTGTCTGTTTTGCTTCACTTTACTAGCCTCTACCGCTATACACCTCCTAGTGCCTTGTACCCAAGGTTGTTTCACTGTGCCCCAGAGTCCCTTAGGGATGAGCCTATTGCTCCCCACACACACTGACAACCCCTAGGACTTCTAGGACTTCTACCAAAGTCCATCCTAGAGTCCTTGTCTTCCTTATAATGCATGAAGGCAGCTGCTGATCACCACTGTATCACAGCACCCACCTACTTTCCAGGCAATCAGGTGTGGCTGTCCATAGACAATTTTTTCCTCTTGACTCCCTATTGTAAGCTATCTGACTGCTGAATTGGCCCCTTTTTGGTTGTTGCCATGCATGGCCCCAATGCCATGGAACTCCACTTGCTCCTTCATATGTGCATTCACCTGGTGGTTAACATTTCCCATATTAAACACTATTCTCCTTCTTTGCCAGACCAACCTGACCCTTACCCTGGTCCTGCACTCATCACTGACTCATGTGACTCTGAATATAAAATGGAGTATATTGTCAATTCATGACCCTGGGGCCACAGCCTGCAGTATCTCATACACTGGAAGGGCTATCCTAATTCAGATTGCACTTGGGAACCTGCTTCCAACCTTACTCATTGCACACATGCTCTCTGCAACTTCCATGCCACCCAGCCCTCTGCCCCCCAATCCATCTCATAACTCATTTTTTCCACCCTTTTCCCTCATGCTCTTTCTCCTGTGCATCCAGAGTCTGCACCTTAGTGGGGGGGTAGTGTTACAACTCACTCATGCTTACCTTCCTTTTCCATCTCACCCCTGTCCCAGCCTGGTCACATCACTTGTTCTGCCACTTCCTTCATACTGGTTCTACATTTGTTTGCCTTTTTCCCTTTCTCATCACATAACCCTGGCTAATAGCATTCACACACCATACAATGGCTGTGCCAAGCTGTGTTTACCTTAGTCAGCAGTCTGGCCCCTTACACAGCCCAATGATGTCATAATCACCTCATATTGTGCCACTATGGTGTAATTGCACATCATTGGCCACTGGCTGCACAAGGCAGTGCCCCTACTTATTGTGACTCACCCCCAGCCAGTAGCATAAGCCCCTCACTCCCACATCTATCCTGAAGTTGCACCGTATGTAGTAACAGTGTACAAATATGTACAAACCCTGTAAACATATATACAGTGGCTCAAACAATTGTCTGAATGTTTGCATGTTTTTCACTAATGGCAATATTCCCTAACAACCACTAATCCTTACCTTACACTATTGGTGTATGAAATGAAGATCTTACTCTTGGCTACAGGATTGGTCTATAGTGCAAAAGGTTTGGATGAAATCTGATTGAATGGCAGCAATTTCAAAACAACTACTCATTCAGACAATTATTTGACTTTGTACAAAATATGGTATCTAGTACTTGATATGACCTCCCTTGGCCTTGATAACTGCTTGGATCCTTCTAGGCATACTTTCTATCCATTTTTGACACTGTTCCACAAATATTTTGCCCCATTCCTCTACCACCCTGTCCCATAACTGATGGACTCCAGTAGGTGCATTGGATAATCAGAAAGGCACTTTTTAAGGTGACTCCAACTGTGCTCAATGGGACTGAGGTCTGGGGATTGTGCAGGCTAATCTAGAAGCTTGATGTTCTGCTCCTGGAACCATTTCTAAGCTCTTCTTGAGGTATGTTTGGGATCATTATCCTGTTAAAAGATAATGTCTGAAACAACTTGAGCCTGAGCTGTCAAGCCTAGGGCTAGTAGTGGTGAATGTTGGTGGCTAAAGTGAGAGTTGCTAATTGTCATCAAGGGAAGTCTTATTATCATGGGTCTCTATGAGCAGGAAGGCATTGGGCATTTATACAGCAGCTCATTAATATCCTTCAAGATCTTAGTCATATGGTGACATTGTGGGTAGAGCTAGTGGTCATGCCACTACCCATCAATGATAGACTGAGGGCTTGAGGAATAGCAGCAGGGGTTTATATACTATTATAGGGTTTGTCCATATTTGTACACTATTACTACATATGGTCCATTAAGGGCAGGCTCTGTTGCCTTATATGGTCTGTGAAGTCCATGAGCCTCTGTGGATCAAAGGGAGTCTTGGTCCATGTGAGTGGGGCTATGCTCAGGGCAGTGCTTGGCAGTGCAGGGCTGTGTGATGTGGTGTGTGGCTATTGGTTGGTGTCCATAATGCATCCAGGTGTGAGTATTACTATAGGCCAAGGGACAAGGACTGTGCAATGGTGAGTGATTGCATGATTATGGCACAAAATGGCATGATGTGGGACTATGGAGCAGGACCAGGGTGTATAGAGGGCTGGAGGCAGTGTCAGGGTTAAGGGTTGTGACTGTGACATACTGTGGGCATATCTATGAGGAATGAGTAGCCAGTGCCATGGCTGTGGGGCATAAGCAGCATGCCAGGCTATGTGTTACAATCTACCTACTGGGTCTAGTGTACCAGTTCTTTTTCTCTTTTCCCTTTTCTTCTCACACCCCATTTCTGTAGTTCCCCTATACTTACTACTTAGTATTGACTCAGGATATGCTCTGATCATATCTGATCCATATCTCTTTCTTCTTTCTTGTTCCTTCACATTCTATTGATTACCTAACTCCAATGGACTAGCCAGTATATAGGCCTACCAGGCGCAACCCTGTAGCTCTAAGCTAGTCTTCCTTGATATCTACCTCCTTCGCCCCAGACCTCAGAGTCCGCTAGAGTTTGTCTCTTTGACTCGCTAGCTTCACCGATCCAAGTCCTCAACAGACCGAGGCCAGATAAAGTCCCTTCATTAGTAAGGGCATAAGATACATCATCACTGTTACGCTCACGGCTACGCTACGCTCCATTTTTCCCTACACTACCTTCTTTAGCCACTCTGACCCACGCCACAGCGCCGTGACTCGGTCTTGCCCGAGTCTTGTTCCCACATTGGTAAGCACAGTAGCTGCAGCATCCAGGCACTGGACCACAGTAGAGTAAAGACCCGCTTACCCGGCTACTGATGCCGCCCCACAGCACTTAGGCAATCCGCAATAGCAATGGCGCCACTTGTCGCCACCCAGTCCCATGCCTATAGCGATACCCATGCATTGCATGCCATAGCACGCCTTCTGTTCACACACCAATAGCGATACTCCCGCTATTGCGCCATAGTATGCCACCCATTCCCACTCCAATGGCATTAACCTTGCGATCGCGCCATCGCTCACCACCCTTTCTCACTCCAGTAGCGTTTAGCCCACAACACCGCCCCACTCGCACGGACCAGGCCAGTTTTCGCTTCGCACTTCCATATTTAGTAACCATGCTTGCCCTTAGCTAGTTTAGGCTCCGCTTGAATCTGGTTTGTAGTAGTATATAAGACCACCTGTAAATTATCGGAGCCCCAATCAATTCTTCTTGGGTCTTTCCTCACAAGGCACCCACTTATAAGGAGTTTGATTCACTTTCCAGCTTTGCTTCACTTCGCTACTCGTCCCCTTGTGCTTAGCACCCAGGACATCATCTTGCTCGTTCCACTCAACGCCTCCTTGCCTTTGTGCCTGAGGTCGTTTCAATCACCTCGAGCTATTCAAGGCTAAGGTCAACGTCCTACCTGGACTTGGTCTTAACATAAGACTAGCTTCCTCCCTCTCGCGTAGGTTGCCCTCAATGCAACCTTTTGTCCACCATGTCCCAACAACCCAACCTCCTTGCCTTCCTTTGAAGAAACTGCTCCCCCTCCCCCTCCTCTGAGTCCGAACCACCTCGCTCTCCATCCCCTGCCGATGATGACCCAGATGACTGTCTGACTGAAACAGACAAAGAAACCAGACAGCTCACCAACGACTTCAGCTCTCTCCTCTCTCTACCACGTCCCCCTACCCCACCTTCCCCTCTCCCTGTACAGAGACCTGTTGTATTCCAAAACCCTACCCCACCACCTCTGCCACCTCCTCGCAGAATGTCCTCCACCAAACCCATTGAGCTGAGAATCGGAACACCTGAGGCATATGATGGATCACACGTGAAAGCCAAGAGATGGCTGAATGTGATCAAGACTTACTTGTTAGTGAACGATGAAGTTTACAACAAAGAAGCGAAGAAGATAGCCTTCACTCTCTCCTATATGACGAAAGGACCAGCTGCTACCTGGGCCTCCACCTTCCAATCTGCTGCCCTTGCCTCAAACTCCTTCAGAACCTTCGCTGACTTCAAGAAGAAGTTCCTCCTAACCTTTGAATATACCAACACCAAACAAGAAGCTCTGAACTGGCTTTCCACCACTAAGGCCTTGAGCCTAAAACGCCCCCACCCCGACACTGACCCCCTCAACTACTACTCCACCCTGTTCTCCATGAAGATGGCTGAGGCTGGACTTGATGAAATGAAGGATGCCCCCATCCTCATCAGCTTCTTCGCAGCAGGACTTCCCACCCCCCTTATAAGATGAATCTATTCCATGGACACCATCCCAACCACCCTCTCCAACTGGCATAAGTGAGCCAGGCAGTTTAAGTCCCAATGGGACCAAGCTGACCGTATTGCTCGCCTAGGAGCACCTACCCACTACGTACCCCCTCAGCATCACAACCCCTCTCGAGACCCTAATGCCATGGATGTAGACCAACTCTCTTTTGCACAAGAAGTGGAACATAAGAGAAAAGGACTTTGTTTTTCCTGCCACAGACAAGGACATGTCTTTCGAGAATGTCCCTTCCGTCAGAAAATCCCTTCCACCATCAAACAAATTGCTAGAAAGATAGAGGCTGTGACCTCTTGGAATGAAGAAGAAACCCCCCAGAAAGACGAGGAACTGATGAACATTGGGCAACTAAGTGCCATGTTCGAAAAGAAAGCAGGTTTTCAGTAGGGAGAGTTCGAATGACATGAACCTCTCCACCTTATGTATCCTGTGAATGTAAATCCCTTACCATGCCTATCAACCTGATTTACCTCGAAGGAACCCTGAAAACCATCACCACCCATGCCCTTATTGACTCCAGGGCTGAGATAAACTGTTTAGACTGGAGTTTCGCCTCCTAGAAGCAGATACCAGTAGAACGAACCACCCAGACCATTCTAGCCCAGAATGCTGACTCCTCCCTCAACTCCTGCATACACTATGTCGCCTACCTTTTTGTCACTATCACAGGGATCACTCAGAAGATCCGCTTCTTTGTACTGTGCCTTGGAAGACAGAGCATCATCCTCGGACACCCCTGGCTTCGCAATACCAACCCAGACATTGACTGGAGTAGAGGAACTGTCACTATAGATCCTGCCCTCAATAAAGGACATGAACTATATTCCTATCCTAGACCCCCCCCTCCTGCCGCTCCCATCTCCTCTCTCACCCTAGCAGAAGAAGGGCTCAGGGACTTCCTAGAATGATCATCTGCCGAACAACTGGTCAGGGATACCACTGGGTATTACACCACTCAGAGAGTCCTTCACTACGCGCAAACACACCACCCCTCTCACCCCCTTACCCTTGAACTGGCTCGCATCTCACAAGCCGTAGATCTGGCTATACAGGCAGAACCAACCCTGAAAACCACCCTTCCCCCCTCTTACTCAGAATTCGCCTCAGTCTTTGAGAAGGAATTGATGGATCATGTACCCCCCTCCTGACCCTATGACCATGCAATCGTCCTGTCTGACTCCTTTGTCCCAAAGATTGGGAAACTCTACCCTCTCTCCCCTGACGAACGGAAGGCTATTGACGAGTTCATTGACGAAAACCTCACATCCGGGAAGATCTGTCCATCCAAATCTCCCCAAGCCTCCCCCTTCTTCTTCGTCAAAAAGAAAGATGGAAAGCTCTGCCCTTGCCAGGATTACCAATACTTAAATAAACATACCGTCCATGATGCCTATCCCCTCCCCCTCATTTCAGATCTGGTCGATAAAGTAAAAGACTCCTCCATCTTCACTAAATTTGATGTGCAATGGGGCTACAACAATGTTCACATCAAAGAAGGAGACCAGTGGAAAGCGGCCTTTATCACCCACAGAGGCCTGTTTGAACTGATGGTCATGTTCTTTGGCCTGACCAACTCCCCCCCCACCTTCATGAGATTTATGAATGATTCCTTTCGTGACATGATTGCGGAAGGATGGCTCATCATCTATATGGACGACCTCCTCATCCACTCCCCCACCCTCAAACTAGATGAGATCTGGGTCTGTCAGGTCCTCCAACGAATGAAGGAACTGGACCTTTACCTCCACCTTGAGAAGTGCACCTTTGCAGCCTCTCAAGTAGAATACCTAGGGATGATCCTCTCCAAAGAACGGATCGCCATGGACCCCATAAAAGTCAAAGGAATCACCGATTGGCCTATCCCCTCCACAGTCAAAGAAGTTTGATCCTTCTTAGGCTTTGCCAACTTCTACTGCTGATTCATCCCCTCTTATTCCAATATTGTTGCCCCCCTCCTCAAACTCACCCACAAAGACTGTCCTTGGTGCTGGACCCCCTTCCAACAATCCACCTTTGATTCCCTCTGAGACAAATTTACCTCTCAACCTATCCTTTCCATGCCCAACTTGAACTGCCTTTTTGCCATCTCCACTGACACCTCCAAGTTCGCCACTGGAGGTGTACTCCTACAAGCCAACTCGAATGGGAACCTAAAGCCCTATGCCTACATCTCCCAATCCTTCTCTCCCATGGAACGAAACTATGATATCTTCGACCGCGAACTTCTTGCCATCATCTGAGCACTTAAGACATGGCAACAGTACCTCCTCAGCTCCCCCTTCCAAGTCCTTGTCCTTACTGACCATAAAAACCTCACCTACTTCTGAAAGCCCCAAAACCTTAACCGACAACAAGCCAGATGGATGCTAGACCTGTCGGACTACGACCTCCACCTCCAACATGTCCCTGGCACCCAACTAGCTGCCCCTGATGCCCTCTCCCGCTGCCCTGACCATACCCCCTCCTCCCTCGACAATTCTGATGTCACTCTCCTCCCTGACAACCTCTTCGTCCACCTCATCGACCTTGAACTCACCACCCAACTCCGTACCTCCTCCTCCACCAACCCCCTCGTCCTCGATGTTGTCCAAGCCATTGAAGGCAACATTCCCTCCTCCCTCTTCTCCCATCTCTCTGATTGAAAATATTCTGATGGAATACTTTCCTACTGGGACTGCATCTATATCCCTGACTCCCCCGGTCTGCAACAATCCATAGTCTCCTCCCACCACAATCATTTATCTGCTGGCCACCCCGGCTTCCTTAAGACCTGCCAGCTCATTGCCCATGAATTCTGGTGGCCTGGTCTGGCCTCCTTCATCTGAAAATACACTGAAGGATGCACGGTCTGCCAGCAGAACAAAGTCAACACCCATCCCACCCTTCCTCCCCTTACCCCTACTCCCTCCTCCTGTACCCACCCCTTCCAACAGATCTTCTGCAATTTGATCACCGACCTTCCCCCCTCCTTCGGATTTGATAGCCTATTGGTCGTGGTTGACCATGGGCTTATTAAGGGAGTGATCCTCTGCCCTACCACGAAAACCGTCACAGCCGAAGGGATTGCCCTTCTTTTCCTCATGAAAGTCTATACTAGGTATGGACTGTATGACAAGATTATCTCAAACAGAGGCCCCCAGTTCACCTCCAACTTCACCAAAGAACTTGGAAAACTCCTGAAATATGACCTTGCCCTCTCCACCGCCTATCATCCTCAGACTGATGGAGAAACCGAACAAGTGAACCAAGAGGTTGAGACCTATCTTCATATATTCTGCAGAAACAACCCTACCCGATGGTCGGATCTCATTCCTTTCGCAGAATTTGCTCACAACCATCGCCCACACTCCGTCACTCATCAATCGCCCTTCTACCTCATGATGGGATATGAACCACAACCAATCCCCACCATCTCTTCCCCTACCCCCCTCCCTGCCTTAGAGAAGCACATATCTAACCTGAACACAGCCCAAAACGAAGCCCTAGCTGCCCATGACTTAGCAGCCCAAGTCATGAAAGCCCATACACACAGAAACTACTTCCCCTTCCGCAAAGGAGATAAGGTTTGGCTGGAAGCACGAAACCTGAGGTGCACTCACACCTCCCCTAAACTCCTCAGTAAGCGAGAAGGCCTGTTCTCCATCACCAAAGTCCTTTCCCCCATCACCTTTAAACTCCAACTGCCCCACACCTGGAAGATCCACCCAGTCTTCCATGCTTCCCTTCTATCCCCCTACTGCAAAAATGATGTACATGGCCCGAACTTCCCCAAACCACCTGCTGACCTCATTGGTGGCAAGGAAGAGTACGAAGTAGAGCGGATATTAAAGCATCGAGGCCCCCTCTGGAACCACAAGTTCCTGATCTGATGGAAGAGATACCCGCCGGAAGATGACTCATGGGAACCCGAATCAAACTTAAAAGGGACCCAGACCCTCCTGGCCGAGTATCTTTCGACCCATCATCTTCCCCCCCACAATGAATTCCTTTGAAACCCCCTCCTACTCCCTTGTCCTTGATGCCATCATGCAGACTGAGGTTCCAGAAATGGCCAAGATCATCTTTTTCCCCAGTACCAACAATGAGATCCTTATGGATCTTTTCTTACGAGACCCCTGCTACATCGTCACCCTTGAACACCTCGTCCACCCAGACTTACCCATCGGACAGCTGCATACTTCTTTCCTTCAAATCGAAGGGTTTTATAATTTCTCCAAGCACGTTGAACTACTAGACCCTATCCCCACCAGAGCTTATTCCATAGTTAACTCCCTCGCTATCCACAGAGAGCACACCTCTCATGGCATTCTTGCTGCATTAGTGCAGCTGGGAGCACTGAACCTGTGCATCGAGCTAGATCGTAACCTGGAACACCTCTCCCAGGCTCATCCCCCTTCCCCAAATGTGAACCATCCTACCACTACCCCCCCCTCGTTCTCCCTCTCCCATCACCTCCACCTTGATAGAGGTGGATGACACCTTATTCATTGAAGAAGACCTGGTCACCCCAGAAGAGCTAAGAAGACGAGCCCGGACTATCCTTGCAAATGCCCTGCACAGGCAGGCAGAAGTTCCCCTCACCCCAAACCACCCCATGTACCAAAACACCTGCTTCCACTGCTGTTGCATCAGACACATCAAAGCTTGGTGTTTCCATTACCAGTGCCCCACGTGTCACCTGTGGGCCCCCGATCATCTTATTACCGATTGTCCTGCCCACACCCTGATTACTGCTTCTCATACCATGTGCACTCACTGCCACTGTCGGGGCCACTTTTGGACCTACTGTCCTCTCTTCCACCCTGCCCCACTGCCATCCTCTAGCTCGTCTTCTTCCCACTCATGCCCCTCCTCCTCTTCGTCTGCGTCCTCATATTTTGAGGCCCCCACTTGCATGCAGTGCATCCCTTCCCCTGATGTCATCCAACCAGTTAGACTCTTCAACCCCCAAGGGAATCCTCGAGAAAGGACTTAGTGAGCTCAGGGATCTCACAGGCTAAACAGGAGGTAATGTTACGATCTACCTACCGGGTCTAGTATACCAGTTCTTTTTCTCTTTTCCCTTTTCTTCTCACACCCCATTTCTGTAGTTCCCCTATGCTTACTACTTAGTATTGACTCAGGATATGCTCTGATCGTATCTGATCCATATCTCTTTCTTCTTTCTTGTTCCTTCACATTCTATTGATTACCTAACTCCAATGGACTAGCCAGTATATAGGCCTACCAGGTGCAACCCTATAGCTCTAAGCTAGTCTTCCTTGATATCTACCTTCTTCACCCCAGACCTCAGAGTCCGCTAGAGTTTGTCTCTTTGACTCACTAGCTTCACCGATCCAAGTCCTCAACAGACCAAGGCCAGATAAAGTCCCTTCGTTAGTAAGGGCATAAGATACATTGTCACCTCGAGCTATTCAAGGCTAAGATCAATGTTCTACCCGGACTTGGTCTTAACACTATGTGCATTTGTGGAATAAGGGCCCAGGTGACTGCAAAGGAGTCTAGGGTTGTGTGTATCCATGCACTGTCATGGATCACTAGTGTTGTGGCTGTACTATGCTATGGTCTGAGAGGTGATGCCTAGTGTCTGGATGAGGCTGTGCTAGGTGGCTTTGCAAAGGTCTGGATCATGTCATGTGTGGGGTCATGTGACTGAGGGCAAGACTGTGCCATGAAACAGCACTGATAGATCATATATCAGGTGACCATGAGACTGTGGGTCATGTGCAGGGTGCCAGGGCTAGGCTGAGACAGGGGCAAAGCCTTTATAGAGTGATGAGGGCCATAGAGTGTAAGTGGCAAGGGGCAAGCACTAGTGGGGGCTTCCTATGGGCATCATATGGGTTACTGGAATGTGTGAGGAGGTGCAAACAGGTAAGCACAAGGGCTAAAGTCAAGAAAAAAGCATAGTGGGGCCTGAGTGTAGCATCAAGTACATTGTGTTCATAACAATGTCATCTTCAGGAATGCCAGATTCTTTCATGCTTTGCAGCAATTCTTTCTCCAAAATTGCCACATACTATTCAGCATCCATCCTCCCTTCAACCTCACTTAAAACCCCCACTCCATTCCATCCCATGCAGCCCCATACCATCAGAGAGTTTTCTCCATATGTACCTTTGATCTTTCTAGGAATCAGGCCTTCCCCCTTCTTTTTCCATACATACTCCTGTCCATCTGATCCAATCCCATTGATCTTGGTTTCATCTGACCAAATAACCCTCTTCCAGTCCTCTACAGTCCAATATTGGTACTTGAGGGCAAAGGCCAATCTTCTTTTCTATGGCTGGCAGAAAGAAGGGGTTTCTTTTTTTTTACTATAGTCTTTAATGAGGCCTCTTTCAGGGTATCCCTCACTGTCTATGAGGAGACAGGAGAGTCAATGATGAAATTGATGAAATAAATGGCCTGGACTGCATTTTTGGCCTTGCCAGTAATGATTTACTGGACAATGGCATGCTTGTTGGTAGATGTAAGCTTGGAAGGATGACCAGCATGAAGCTTCTTCTCTTCAGATCTGATCTCCTGGAGTATTGTGGCCACAGTAGACTTGCCTAGGCCAGTTTGGAAAGCAATTTGGTGGTAGGAGATCTGAAGAGAAGCCAGGGAAATGATGTTATTTCTTTGAGCAGCAGAGATGGATTTCATGATGAGGGTGGGAAGAAAATAATATGATAGAAGGGTTTATATATGTCTTCTCATAAAGGGTTACATAACAATAACATAATAGAGCATTTACCTAAGATACATAAGCACTTTACAGCATTTCAGGGTCTACTTTATATAATGGAAATTAAAAGTCAAACAATTGTCTGAATGAGTAGTTGTTTTGAAATTGCTGCCATTCAATCAAATTTCATCCAAACCTTTTGCACTACAGACCAATCCTGTAGCCAAGAGTAAGATCTTCATTTCATACATCAATAGTGTAAGGTAAGGATTAGTGGTTGTTGGGGAATATTGCCATTAGTGAAAAACATGCAAACATTCAGATAATTGTTTGAGCCACTGTAAGGCTGGCAATTCAGCCCCAGGATCCTCATTTGAGTTATCTTGGGTTTTTCCCTTAGTCCTCAGTCAATACCTGGGCTCCCACTAGCTCTTATCACCACTTCTCATTGCTTTGCTTTTGTCATTGCTCACTGACTCTCTATTACAACTTGCCTACTGGGCTTCACCAACCCTCTTTTTCTTTTATCCTTGTATTACCAAATTACCCCTTTTGCCTCACTCCTATGCTTACCTCTCTGTTCTGACAAAGGATACACTTTGATTATATCTGATCATTATCTCTTTCTTCTTGCACCTTCTTGCATATTCCTTTGCATTCTTTTGTTTAGTTATCAATCAGGCTAGTTAGTACTTAAGGACAGCTCTCACTACCCTGTAACCTAAGCTAGTCTTCCTTAATTATACCTCATTCACCCTGGATCTTGGGATCCACTAGAGTTTGTCTCTTCAATCCACTAGCTTCACAGACCAAGTCCTCAACAGACTGAGGCAGGATAAGTCCCATATTGGCTTGGGCAACAGATCATCATCACCACCAGGCTATTCAAGGCTAGGGTCTACCTCCTACCCAGAGTAGATCTTAATACCCTCACTAAGGGTCATTTCAGCATCAAACAATGATGTTATGATCAACAGACTTGCATAGCACATACCTGAATATGGCAGTACAGCAAGCCATATACAGTGCTTCTTGCATATTGTCAATCTCATGGCCAAGTGCCTACTGCATTAGTTTGACAGTAAAAAAAAAAGACTAATTACCTGCTTGATAGTAGTGAGAGAGAAGAATTGCAAGAGCTTGAAGACATAGACAATGGCAAAGATGCTGAGATAGAGGCTGAAGATAAAGGAGAGGATGCCAAGAATGTCATTGAGGGGGATAGCAAGGATGGATGGGTTGATGAAGTTGAATTGTTGAGTGACAAGGAACAAGAAGAACTGGTAACAGTGATTTTGCCAGTTAAGTTAGTGCTAATGAAGGTAAGGAATAGAAATATAACATACCAGTATTCTAATCTTCATTTCTAGATTTAAAAGCTTGCATTTCAAATCATCTGGTTGACAATGTGACATCTTCCTGCCTGGAAATCCATTTTGGAGGAGCTGGGTGAGTAGGTGATATTGATCCCACATGATGTGCCAACTTGATGGAATTCAATGTTTGATTTACTCACCTATGCACTGAAACATAGAAGGACTGTCAATAGGGTGACACAACAACAAGACTCAGACTTGAGGAAGTTTGAATTGGGAAATAAGGAGTGGGAGCTGCTTGAGCAGCTGTGCAATGTCCTCAAGGTAAGCTGGCATGTGAATCACATCACACATGACCAATTATTGCCTAATTTGTTACTAATGGCTCATGTTCTATAGGTCCTCAAGGACACAACAATATTTTTCTCCTGCTCCATTTCTAACTTGGCAACAGTGATCCCAGCAATGGACCATATAGATCAGATCCTTGCCACCAATTCACTCAACAAACAGTACACACTTCCCATTTATGCAGCACTTGGATTGGTGAAGAAAACACTCAACCAGTGACATCAACTCATGAACAACTCAGAGGTTTATCAGATTGCAATGGATAAGCATATAATGTCATCCTATCTACCTGAAACAACCCCTTGCTCAAGGGGTAGTGAGCAGCAAGGCAGCAAACAGGAACAGTGGTGACAAGAGCTATTGGAGGTGCCCAGGCATCAACTGAGGACTAAGGGGAAAAACCCAAAATAACTTGAATGAGGATCTTGAGGCTGTATTACCAGTCTTATATACTGCTACAGGGGTTTGTACATGTTTGTACCATATTACTATATTCAATAGCAGTTTAGGTCAAACATGGGTAAGAGAGGTTTATGCTACTGGCCAGGAATGAGTCATGGGATGTCAGAGC
>JBBPTI010000237.1:2149-15366 GCA_038093995.1 Tylopilus aff. callainus | reverse complement strand
GAAGAGCTAGTAGGACTAGCTGTAAAGCAGCAATATGAGCAAGGGGTCCTAGCATGTACTGAGCACTGAGGGGAAAACCCAAGAAGACTCAAATGGGGAGCCCTTGGGTGCTGAATGAATTTGAGGGTTTATATACTATTATTTACAGGGTTTGTATGTATTTGTATGCTACTGCTAGAAATGGTTGTAGTTTAGGGCTGGTGTGAGAGTGAGGGGTTTATGCTATAGAATAGGGATGAGTCATAACAAGTCACTGTACAGCCTTGCACAGCTGCAGCCATTGAGGAGAAAGTGCCATTGGTGTGAGAGTAAATTGCACCATAATGATGTGACATGGCATAAGGGTGGCATGAGATGGTGTGATGTGGCTGTGTGAGAGTCCAGGCCTGGCTTAGGTAATCCCAGCTTTATGCAGCCACTGTGTGGTGTGAGAATGCTGCAAGCCAGACTAGTGGACTAAGGCTGTAGTCCATTGAGTGCTGTAGGGGATGGAGTGAGAGTGAGTGATAGGAGTTGGAGATGGAAAAATGGGATTGTAACAATAATAAGTATAATAGACAATATGGAGTTTGAAAAGTTAGGGTTTGAAAACTTATTGATTATTCATCTGATTCCCAAGTAATATTGAAGCACACTGAGTTGGATATGCATTAGCCTAGGGCTGCTATAGCCTATATAGTGTTAACAAGGGGCATAATCTGATAGTACTATCAAGGGGAGTCACACATGGGAACTGTCCTACAACCAACTAAGGCCTGGACTAAGGGATGCTAGAGTAAACCATTGGTATTGATACTCATAGCCAATAAGACCCTTCTATGACTAGATATGCTAGGCCATAGCCCACTAATGAATAGACTGGGGTCTGTTGGCTGTGAGGGGAGTCCTTATATACTATGAGTCCTTATATACTATTACAGTGTTTGTATCTATTTGTACACTAGGGTATAGGGTTAGTCCAAGTATGGTATGAGGCAGTCTATTATTTATGTATTATTTATGTATGATAAGTCCACTGCAGGTCTGAGCAGCTAAAAGGAATGCTTTAGGGTCAGTGTGAGAGCAGTACAAGTGAGGGACTATTGCTATAGGCCCAAGGTGAGTCATGCAACTGTGGAGTGCTAAGAATAGTGATGGTGAGTGATTGTGTGAGGATGGTATGATATGGTATGATATGGCATGATTATGAGACTAATGCCATTGGTCAGGGATGAGTCATACCTGCTGAGGGAATACTGCTATTGGAGTATATAGAATATTGTAGTTGTTACGCACACGAACACAGGTATACTTTTTCTTTTCATGTTGCTACACTTCCTTCTTTGGCTAGCACTCCTCACGCCACCCTGCCACGACTCAGCTACCACTACTCCCAATACTGGGCTCCCCCTGGGAAAGCTTACAGCATCTGGGCACCTTACAAAGGTAGAGTCAAGCCCTGCTTACCTAAGCTAACCCAACAGACCCAATCAGCTGCTGACACCATCGCTTGCCACTCAGTTGCCATCACACGCCATCCACTCCCACCCCAATTGTATATGTCCCTCTCTCTTTCCCTAGCACATGGACCAGGCTAGCTTCTGGCATCTGTTTCCTGCAATAGTAACCTTGCCTCCCCTAAAGTACATTTGGGTGGAGCCCGAACTAGTTACCATGTAGTATATAGACCTCTCTCTTGCCACCTTAGGCCCTCAGTCATTCATTGATGAGCTATGGCTTAGCAAAGCTATAGAATGGCCTTCGGCAGCTAGGGAGTGTATCCAGAATACACTATCCCCTTTGAAGCCTACCCCTTGTCCATGCCCACATGGGTAGTAGGGCATCGTCAGTACCAGTGTGACTCCCCTTAACCACACCTAGAGGCCATAGCAGCCCTCGCCACTAGCAACACCCAACACTGGCATTGTTTCAGTAGTAGTCACTAGAGTATAGTAAGGTAACTACTGTTCAAAGTAAGGTGTAGCTTATGTAAGCAAACATGCGCAAATAGTAGTGTAGATCTAATAAATCCAACACTTTCCCTTAAACATAGAGAGCTAAGCTATGTCTAGAATGTTTGTAAATACAAAATACAGAATGAATGTGTACCTTTGAATGAGTAGTCCAAAGAACTGTTGTTCATATGATGTCCAATGAGGTTGTGTTGCAGTCCAGTTGCACACCTTCCTAATCAGGTAAGTTGCAGGTCTGGTGGCCTTTGAATGTGTGTGCTGGATGTCCTTGGTCTGTGCATCATTTGTGCAGTAGGTAGGTGGATCCAGTATATTGCCCAGCCTCTGTGGCTTGTATCCAACATGTACAAGTTGCTGGGCTTGAATATGGCATGGCCATTTCCATTGGTAAGTCAGTCTGTGTGATCTGATGTGACTGACTATGGCAGAACATCTGCACATTTATTCCATCACAAAGTATTTACTCTGCCACACAATAAATTCTTGCCTGCCATGCAGTTTTGACCTTGTGCCACTGCAGAAATTTAACCTGTCACACAAAGTTTCTTACTCCATTACATGCCATAGTTTTTCAAGAGATTTATGAGTACACATAAACAAAGTTGCATACAATGTACTTAATAGAGTGGGACCCAGCATCAATGCACTGAACTCTTGGTGATCTTAGTGATCTCATCCCCTATGATCCCACCTCCTGCAGAACACTGTCAGCAACATGAAACAGCTGTTAAGTACTTGAAATGCATCACCTTAGAGTACTGAACAGCAGCAAAGACACAATATGCCAATGCTGCCCACTCCAGTCATTCCACACAGATTCTGACATACATTGTGGTGGGTATTGTCTTGTTCTCAATAGATATGGCAGCATCTAGGGTCTGTGCATCCAGATAGAACTTTATGCTATGGCAGGACATGTCAGTACAATCTCTTCAATATCACTTAAAGACAAGTGCCTTGTTGTGACATTGTCTCCAAGTGCAAGCACTTCCATGTATCCCAGGAAATACAACAAGCAGACTTCATTGGGCATATCTCCCCCTTTGAGCATGTTGGCACACTTGTTGAACAAGATACCCACTCACTTTGATTTACCAAGTTTAATGTATTTGTGTGCCAAATTGACACAGATTATATAATATGCCATGGAGGTGAGGGTAATGAGCCTAGTGAGATGCCATGGAATTAGCACACATACCTTGTGCTAGAGATCCCTAGTGCTTGCAGGATTGACTGTACCACACCTTTCGATCCCCAATCTTGGAGTGACACATCCCAAGAAGCTCATATCTTTGAAACAATTGCTCCTTGAGTTGTCTTCATCCTTCCTTTCCCCTCATGTTCTCATGGTCACAGCCATCCACATAATATATCATCAACACTCACCTCCCTAGGCTACACCCCTTCTGTTACAACCTGCTTTTTCAGCCCTAGCAAAGCCTACAGTTGCCTTTGCTACCTTGTTAACCTAGCTCAAACCCTAGCCTAGCCCAGACCTACACTTGGTCTACCATTGCCCTTGCCCTTGCCCTTACCACTAGGATTTCCCCCTTTAGGCTGCACAGTTACAGCCACAGGTCACAGTTACAGTGATCATAGGATCCAGTCATGCATCACATCTCCGGCAACTTGGCAACAGGCCTCATACCACACCTCTGGCAACACTCAGCAGTAACCATGGTAACAGTCACATTAGTAACAGTCACAGTCACACAAGTAATGCCTCAGTCACACTCAATGTGACATCTGCATAGCATCTGCACCATCACCCAGATATACTGGCCCAATACACAGCCTGCCTTGGAAAGCACTCATGCTTGTGCTTCAGGACTACACTACACAGCCACCATTACATGATATGGCATCCTCCATTCCCACACCAATCACCATTGCTCATGGCATTATAACCAAGCCCCACACCAATAGCCTATATACTACAAGGCATAGCCCCCGCCATAACCCAATGGCAATACCAATGCAGCATCGCCTCCCACTCTGCAATACAAGGCAGTACTATGATTCATCACTGACCAATGGCCTTAACCACTCACACTGCCCCATTCACACGCCACTCTGCACAGCATTCCTTTTATCCCTTGAACATCCACAGCAGAATTACTGGATAAGGTCTGCCTCTTACTATAGATAGTAATTGGACCCGCCCTAGACTGGGCCTAATTAGGACATATGTACAAATACATACAAACAGAGTACCAGTATATAAGGTTGCATGCCTCTTGGCTTAGCTCCAGTTGATTCATTACTGGTCAATAGCACCTATAGCAAACACTAGCACTACACTACCATGTAAATGCTATCAGGGCCTAGCTAGAGTGGCAATACATATACTTGCACTCTGCCCCTACTGCTTGTGCTCATTGGCTCCCCTTGACTACACCCTTAAGGATGCGCTCAAAGAACATAACACCTCATCCTCGCTATGCTACTCAGTCACTATTGAGACCCTAGGTCGACACACTCAGACTCGGTGTGTTTCACCTTCTTCATGAATTGGATTGCTCTCCCAAGTCAGCTTGCCACATACAATGTCCCACCAAGATTATGCAGAGACTCAGAACAAGGGTCATGAAGGTAACAGAGGTATACAACAGTCAGGAGAGCTGACTAATCAGTGAGTAACTTGAGGTTGCTGTCTGGGAGACAAATCAATAACTTGATGAATTCACTGACATTTGCTACACATGGATAAATCAAGGACAGACTACTTAGGCTGAAGGTAAAAGCAGAAGTCACTGAAAGGCAAAAGGGCATAATCAGGACTCCATGGGTGGATGAAACAAGGGGCATTGGGGAAATCAGGATAATGTTGTTCACACATCAATACATCCTTTTCACTAATAGGGACACTTTGAGCATGTGAGATCTGCTGGGGAGGCAGGGGAGGCAACCCAGATGACTTGAAGAACAATGGGATAGCCCTTGAGGATACTACAATCACTCATTGCAGTGAGACATTGTTTGAAGTTGTTAAATAGGCTTACCATTTTTTTGCCTCTTGATAGCTGGTAGGGATTGTATTGTATTGGGGACCAAAGTGCACAAGAGTGCTTGCCTAATGAGTGGCACTAAGCATAGAAGAGCAGTAATCAGATTTCTGGAACCTACCAGGTTTAGGCTGTAGAGATGTTACCAGGTCCATATACTTCTCCACAGTCTTGCCTTTATCTTTTGAAGCAACAGAAACACTAGCAGAATCCTCAGCCAACCTTAGATCAAGCAGTGAGCTTGTTAGCTTGATGTTGATATTGCTTCCATGGCTATTGGTATCATTGATACTAATGGTCTCATTGGGGCCCTTCTTAACATCCACTGTATCTGGCAACTCAATCTCAGATTCTGGCTTGCTGGCAGAGCCAATGACAATTGGCTCCTTGTTCCATGAGCTGTAAACCTTGTCTGGAATGGCTTTCCTGGTGACTAGATAAACATAAAACTCACCATCAAATATAATGTTGCTATGACATTAAGAACTTACCAAACCATAGCATACTATCTGCAACACTGGCCTTGTTTTGACCCTTGTTTGCATGCAAAGTTGAACCATTGGGCTCAGTAACCTTGACAAGTGAGAATTAAGTCCCTGAGTGCACAATCATGAGCTACTCTGGACCTGTGGACTGTTGCAATGGTTTGCTGAACTTCAACTTCTGAGTCTGAACTAAATCAAGATATACAAAGACTTGAGGGAACCATTGGTGAACTTGATTATTCACCTCTATATATGTCTACCTAGCATCAATTGAAATCCCATCACCCAAGGATGCACAAATGAAACAGCTGTGATTCTTCATTGCTTGCATGTCACTAGCATAGGTCTTGCTAAATGGTGCCTTTGGGCATCTCAAAAGTCCATCTGGCTAGTACATTTTCCATCATTTAGTACCAGTAGGAGCATAACATAGTGCAAAAGACTTACTCCAATGCTGCATATAACCATTCCAATAGAGCTAACATAAAAGATCATTGTTGAATCAGAATTAGCTTGATGGCTCAGTTAACCACTTGGAAGACATAAATGGTTCATTGCTCTGATTGTAGAAACCTGGAACATGAAAGTCAGCTATCCTTTTCCTTTCTAAAACATGGCCAAAATGATGAAGACATAACAGTACCTTGTGGGAGCCAAAAGCTGCACAAGGAACAGCTGCACCTTTTGGTTTCTGTGATCCAAATGTTGCAATAGCTTTGGCTTAGGCTTTAGCTGCTGTCTGGGTGAGCAATGGGCAACCAGGCTTTGGATTCTGTGCTGTAAGGTTGGAAAAGATGTCCAGAAGCATACTAGGCTGTGTGGCACCAGAAGTAGTCTGAGTAGGTGTACACTGTGATGACAACTTGGCTAATAGATCTGGCAGAGGTGGAGGTGGTTCTGCCTGCTGAGTGGTGGGAGGCATCAAGACAGCAGTTTCAAGGGGTGCTTGCTTATGCCATGGTCACATTCATGGCAGATTGGTTTGCCATCACCCCACTAATGAAACTCCTCACACTCACATATGCTGCCATCTCCATGGCAGAATGTGGAATGGTCAATACCTGTAGACATGTGACATAGCTGAACAGAAAGAGGTAGAAACTGTAGCAAAGAGAGAGGACTCAATGTTAGTGGAATAATGGGGTGGCTACTAGCAGAATTGCCAACAAATTGTTGCAGGAAGTACCAGAAGTTTATATACAGAATGGACTATGAATCTGATGACACAAGGCTTGTAAAATAAGCCATACAAACAAGTGCCCAGAACCACAGGCAAGCTTGTTCATACCAGATCTCATCTAAAAGATATACCTCCAGTGCCCTTGACTGCTGTCAACCTAACCAGATTGTCTCACAGGCTGGATAGTGCCCATCCTCCCATTCATCTGGCCTAAGTCCGAATCTGTGTGGGGTAATCTTATTATCAATCATGTTATTTAACATCTGAAAAAATGCTACTTCATCTCTGGGATCAGTAAATGGAGATTGGTGTGACAAAACAAACACTGTGTCTTCATCCACATGGTGCTGTTGATTGACAAGACTGACTACATGAGTTATGAGCCCACTGAAACAACCCTAAGTGCTGGGCACTTGGTATGAGTAGCGATGAGCTAGTAGGACTAGCAGAAGGTAAGTGATATCAAGCAAGGGGCCCTGGTGTGTACTGAGCACTGAGGGGAAAACCCAAGAAAACTTGAATGGGGAGTTCTTGGGGTTGCATTGGGGTTTATATACTATTACAGGGTTTGTATGTGTTTGTACACTACTGCCTAAACAAGATGCTCTTTAGGGCAAGTGTGGGAATGAGGGGAATGTGCTATGGGACAGGGATGAGTCATAACAAGTCACCATACAGCCTTGCACAGCCGCAGTCTTTGAGGGGAATGTACCATTGGCATGAGACCAGATTGTATCATGATGGTGCAACATGATGTAATAATGGCAAGGTGTGGCTGTGCAAGAGTTCTAGACCTGCTGAGGTAAACCCACTTTACACAGCCACATGTGGTGTGGGAGTGCTGTCAGTAGGCTAGGGCGCTGTGGTTCTAGCAAGTTGTAAATGGGTTGAAAGTGAGCGGAAAAATAGGGGAAAAATAGGGTGTGTAACACCCACCCTCTTCATCTCCACTTTTTTCTTCATCCCCAGGGTGTCTGGCACTGGACTGGTGTTGTTTACACACAATCAACTGTCTGCATATACCATAACATTTGCCAATAATGTCTGGATGGACACCCTCACAATCATCTTGATATATGCCAAACTTAGTTTGACCCAAAAAGCAAAGATCCTGGTTTAAGCTACTATGTTAGTATAATAGTCCATTAGTGTATTATGTATATACCATTGGACTCTTCATATTTGTATTGACACTGTCAATTAGGTGGCAGTTGAAACACACCAAGTCCAAGTGTGTTGACCTAGGGTCTCACTAGCAACTGAGTAGCTTCAAGAGGACAAGGTGTTATGCCTATGCCTGATGTTGTAGTCAAGGGGAGCTGGTGATGTTTTAGCATGTGTGAGCAGTAGGGGCAGAGTGCAAGTATGTGTATTGCCACTCTAGCTAGGCCCTGGTAGGATTTACATGGTAGTAATGCTAGTGACTAGTAATGAATCGACTGGGGCTAAGACAAGAGGCATGGGGGTTTATATACTGTGCTACTGCTTGTCCTTGTTTGTACATATGTCCTAATTAGGCCCAGTTGAGGGCAGGCATAATTACTATATAAAGTAAGAGGCAGACTATCTCTGGTATATCTGTCGTGGGTCTGTGAAGAATAAAGAGGGATGCTTTAGGGGCTGTGTGTGAACAAGGCTGTATGAGGTTATATGGCCATTGGTCAGCAGTGAGTCATGATGGTGTCATATACTGTGGAGCTGGGGGCAATGCTGTGTTTGGTTATGCCATTGGATTATGGTGGGGGCTATACCGTGTGGTATATAGGCTACTGGTGTGGGACTTGGTTATGATGCCATAAGTGATGGCTATTGGCATGGGAATGGATGGTGCCATATCACATGATGGTGGCTGTGTAGTGTAATAGTCTTGTGTAAGTGCCTTACTGAGGCAGACCATGTAGCAGGCCAGTATATCCAGTGGCAATGCCTGTGGCTGTGCAGATGTCACATTAGTGTAACTGAGGCGTGACTTGTGTGACCATGATGTCACTGATGTAACTGTTGCCATGGTTACTGCCAAGGTGCCGTATATGAGGCCAAAGTGGCATGTGAGAGGTCAGTGCTGAGTGCCAAGTGTGTGATGTGTGACTGGATCCTGTGGTCACTGTGACTGTGACTGGTGTGGCAATGCCAGTGGCTGTGACTGTGCAGCCTAATAAGGGAGATCCCAGTGGTAATGGCTAGGGCGAGGGTAACTGTAAACTAAGTGTAGGTCTGGGCTAGGCTAGGGTTTGAGCTAGGTTAACAAGGGAGCAAAGGTGACTGTAGGCTTTGCTAGGCTTGGAAAAAGTGGGTCATAACAGCAGTTCCACTCCAACTGGAAGTCATGGCACTCCTGGTTGATGGCAGGGAGAAAAAGGACATGTAGAATCCATAGGTGATATGGGTTTTGGGGGTTGAGCATATGTCAGTTTTCAAGGCATGTGAAAAATGCATGCCAGCATTGAACAAATTGGGTTCCAAGCTCCACCCACAGGCATTCAATGTGTGAGTTGTGTGTGGATCTGAAAAGCAAAAATCAGTATCTGGTGCTATTCAGGGTTAGTTAACTTATGAGCCCCAAATAAATGAGGCATGGTGAGTACCATTCTTCATGATTATGTATGTTGCAATGTCAATGTTCTCACCTCCATGGTCACTCCTAACTTGGGATGGCATTCCATATGTCCTAATGGCAGACTTGAAGAGATTGAGCACAGTGGTTAAGCAGTTGTTATTGCTTGCTCATAATGCTGTTATCTATGACAGGTCCAAAGGTCAATATTGTTACATATGCACCGGCACTAGGCCCAAATTCTTTTCTCTTAGCTAATAGCCTAGCTAACCCTTAGCAGCTCCCATGGCAGGGTGCTACACTTCACCTACAGTTGCTACACTCTTGGACTTCCCACAGTCACATGGCTCACATAGCCACTCGGCCCCAGCAATAGCAATAGCCAGATGCCCCTAGCAGAGTATAGCCACCTTCCCAGGCTCTCATTGGCCAGCAGCCTCAGCCTATCAGGAGTAGAGCATTAGACTTCAGCAAGAATGCCAATACTGAGACAACCCTAAGTGCAGGGTACTTGGTATGAGTAGCAATAAGCTAGTAGGACTAGCAAAGAGGAGATGATATCAAGTGAGGGGGCTCTGGTGTGTACTGAGCACTGAGGGAAAAACCCAAGAAGACTCAAATGGGAAGTCCTTGGGGTTGTATTGGGGTTTTATATACTGTTACAGAGTTTGTATGTGTTTGTACACTATTGCCTAAATGAGGTACTCTTTAGGGCAAGTGTGGGAGTGAGCGAATTGTGCTACTGGGAGAGGACAAGTCATAATAAGTCACTGTACAGCCTTGCACAGCCATAGCAATGAGGGTTTATTGCTATTGGCGTGAGATTGGATGGTACCATACTGACACAATATGATGTGATGCAGCTGTGTGCTGGTCTAGGCTTGCTGAGGTAATCCCTTCTTTACACAGCCACATATGGCATGGGAATGCTGTCAGTGAGACTAGAGCTGTGGTTGTTATAAGCTGTAAATGGGTCAGAAAAAGAGCAGAAAAAGGAGCAGAAAATTGGGTGCATAACAAATACTCAGGAGATTGACTCAGCAAGAGCCTAGACCTTCGGCAATTGGCCTCAGCCCTAGCCCTGGGCTTCTGGACTTCCAGATTAGACATAACAGATGCCTTAGCAATAGTCAAGTGCCATGATGGTGACAAGCAACCACACAGTCATGCCATCCACTCTCACACCTATAGTGAAAGCCCCACAATCATGCCTTAGCACGCTGTAGAGACCAGCTTGTCTCTGTGGGCGTAAGCCCCCTCCTATCACATTTATACTGTCCCCTACCACTTTAAACACCTTCCCTGCCACACTCTCATTATTCCGCCTGTACTCACTGCAGTCCACCACACAGTCTGGGTTGATGAGGCCTTGGACTATCTCAGACTACAGCAGTCTCCCATTTCACCTCTCACACCCGCCATCTTTCCTTGAAACATGCCATCTGCGGACAGCGGCGACTTTATTCTTGTCCCAAGACCACATAGATCGGGTCCGATCACATGTGACAGACCCTATATAGACTTCAATGTCACCCTGATGGGTGGTGTCTTGTTTTCCCATGTCATTTCCAATATTACCTTGATACCCCCTTTAGGTCTTATCTCTATGGTTAGTAGCTTGACATCATTAGAGTCCGAGTCTACTTGGACTATAATGCTTCTGTATGGTATTGGAAATGCAGCTCCCTTTTGCTCACCATGTACCATCACCATCACCAAACCATTTCAACTTCTCAAAATGACCTCAGTAAACCATCTACTGAACTTGGACCATTTTCCCTTTGACCTGAAAGCTTCAATACCACTTGGACTCTCAGACTTGTGCATGCCCCATGACTGGACTATCTTGCACTGCTAAGTATCATCTCTCAGACTTCTTTAGGACCTTCTCCCTTTCCTTGAGTCTCTATTGGGATGAACCTATTGTGCCCACTACTTATTTCTACACTACTGAAGGCCAGGACTCATAGGTGCCTCTATCTACATAGTCTCCCCAGCCTTACTAGCATCTTTACAATGCCATTGCATAGCATCTGTTATGACCCACTTTTTCAGCCCTAGCAAAGCCTACAGTTGCCTTTGCTACCTTGTTAACCTAGCTCAAACCCTAGCCTAGCCAGACCACTACTTGGTCTACAATCACCCTCACCTCTGCCATTACCACTAGGATTCCCCTTTAGGCTGCACAGTTACAGCCATGGCATAGCCACAGGTCAC
The DNA here is from genome assembly GCA_038093995.1 of Tylopilus aff. callainus. NCBI lineage: Eukaryota > Fungi > Basidiomycota > Agaricomycetes > Boletales > Boletaceae > Tylopilus > Tylopilus aff. callainus. The sequence continues at coordinate 3,973 of JBBPTI010000237.1, read as the reverse complement.
AGTCACAGTGATCATGGGATCTAGTCACGCATCACACCCTTAGTACTCGGCAACAGGCCTCACACTACACTCTTGGCAATACCTCAGCAGTAACCATGGTAATGGTCACACCAGTGACAATCACAGTCACACAAGTCACGCCTTAGTCACACCCAATGTGACATCTGCACAGCATCTGCACCACCACCTGGATACACTGGCCTGCTTCTCAGCCCACCTTGGTAAGCACCTGTACTCGTGCTTCAGGACTATTACACTATACAGCCGCCATCACGCAATATGGCACCATCCATTCCCATGCCAATTGCCATCGCTCATGGCAATGTAACCAAGTCCTGCACCAGTAGCCTATACACCACAAGGTATAGCCTTCACTGTAGTCCAATGGCATAACCAACGCAGCATCACCTCCCACTCCACAGTACAAGGCAGTACCATGACTCATCACTAATCAATGGCCATAACCATTCACACCACCTCATTCACATGCCGCCCCTAAAGCACTCCCCTTTGTGCTCCACACACCCATAGCAGAATTACCAGATAAGGTCTGCCTTTGTTCCTACATAGTAATTGGACCTGCCCTAGACTGGGCCAGATATGGATATATATACAAATAGATACCAACAGAGCTACCGTATATAAGGTCACACACCTCTTGGCTTAGCTCTAGTCAATTCATTACTGGTCAATAGCACCACTAGTGATCATAGCACTACACCACCATGTAACCACTACCAGGGCCTAGCTAGAGCTGCAATATACATGCTTGCACTCTGCCCCTACCACTTGCGCTCATTGACTCCCCTTGACTACACCACTAAGGACAGGGCAGCAGAACATAACACCTTGTCCTCACCATGCTGCTCAGTCGCTATTGAGACCCTAGGTCAACACACTCAAACTCGGTGTGTTTCAGCATCAGTCATCCACAGTTCCCAGCCAATGGCAGAAGTGCCACCCTTGCCCTAGACCCTAGCCACAGCCAGCTGGCCCTCAAGCCTAATCTTTAGGCCCTGCAGACCTGCAGCACAGTGAAACACACCAAGTCTGAATATGTCAACCTAGGGTTGCTATAGCCTAGGCAGCATGAAGGCGAGGTGCTGGAAATCGTATAGTTAAGGGGAGTAATCAAGCATGTCCTACTACTGGTGAGGGCATGGACCAGTGAGGGACTGAGTAAAGCAATAGCATTGCTACTCTTGGCTAGACCCTCTATAGCTGTATGCTATAGCTCATCAATGATTAACTGGGATTTTAGCCAAGAGGAGGGCAGGTTTATATACTGTTACAGTGTTTGTACCTATTTGTGCCTATGTCCATATCTGGCCTTATCTAGAATAGGTCCAATTACTATACTAAGTAGGAGGCAGACTTTATCCAGTAATTCTGCTGTGGATATTCGAGGGTTAAAGGAAATGCTGTGTGAGGTAGCGTGTGAATGAGGTTGTACAAGTGGTTATAGCCATTGGTTAGTGATGAGTCATGGCACTGCCATGGGCTGCAGAGTGAGGAGCTGTGCTGTGGTACTAATGCTGTTGATTATGGGTGATTGAGGTGTTATGGCTATTGGCATGGGAATGGATAGTGCCATATTGCATGATCATGGCTGTGTAGTATAGTAGTCCTGAAGCATGAGTGCAGGTGCTTATCAAGATGGGCTGAGAAGTAGGCCAGTGTATCCAGGTGGCAGTGCAGATGCTGTGCAGATGTCACATTGGGTGTGACTAAGGCGTGACTTGTGTGACTGTGATTGTCACTGGTGTGACCATTACCATGGTTACTGCTGAGGTGTTGCTGAGGGTGCAGTGTGAGGCCTGTTGC
>JBBPTI010000236.1:0-17544 GCA_038093995.1 Tylopilus aff. callainus | reverse complement strand
AGACCCCAGCTTATCATTGATGGGTAGTGGCCTCACAAGCTACTAGACCTAGACCCACAATGATGCTGTATCACTAGGGTCTTGGAGGCTATCGACTAGGCTGCTGTATATATGCCTATTGCCTTCCCCGCTCTTATTGCATGACCATAAGACCTACGACAGCAGCATGGCTTCCCTTGAAGACATGTTACAACTCTCACCTTTGTCATCGGCATTCGCCACTACTAGCCCTAGGCTTGACAGCTCCGGCTTGAGTTGTTTCATTATGATAAGCTCACATCTTTCACTGCGGCCCTCGATGTCACCCTGGAAGCCTACAAACAACATCATATTCGACAAGCAGATGCAGTAGAGAGTTATCAAGGGTCACTCGCAGACAAGCAGAGATAGACAGGTTAGTTCCTATCCGCTCGACGACATTTACAACCACAACAGAAACATGGATGACGGGTTGAAAGAAGCTCTATCGCCGGATCACCCACAGTCACAGAGGCTAGATTGCTAGACACCCTACAGTTCCATGTACGACCAGAATCGCCACATCACAGGTTGACGGCTCCAGCAAGTTCTTGTGCCAGATTATGCAGACGCCCACAGACCTTTATGACCAACACCCGCTCCTCACCACAGACCATAGCCGACGCAGGCTTGAGGCCTTCAGCCCAAGGCATTATATTGGGACCATTATGCATCTGCTACCGTATGCCAGCAGTATCTGGCATCTTCGACCATGACAGCCGACCTGAGGCTTTGAGGCTCTTAGCCAGAAGCATTGTAACCAGAACCCCTCTTTATAGCATGAAATGGATACGTCCTCGGTATGACGATAAACTGCCTCGGATCGCAGGACTAGCCCTGGATCACCGTTACGACACCATTCGGGGCACACCTCAGGAACCCAACAGTACAGTATTCCAGAGAGTCTACTCTCGCTAGCAGTATATGACTACTCAACGCTAACCGACACGACGCCTGCTATCAGTCTACCCATTGATTGGCATTTCATCAAGGAAGGATACGGCACCACCAGACTGACCCACGATAAGCAGTAGACTCCAACTTCGATACCACTTGCCCTCGGCATGGCAGAAACTGCCTTGGACTCCAATCACTGGATTCACCCAGGATCTTTTTGTAGACTTGACGATGGGGTTAGCCCTCCCCTTAAGAAAAGGCAGCAATAATGAACACCAAAGACTGAAAGCCTGGCCAGAAGTGACACCGACGATAGGGCACTCTGCTTTTTGGATAGAAGTTTAGCGATACACCAGTCACACCTGCATGTGTGCACAAACTGCATCCTTTCTCTTTCAGAACACTGGACTCAGTATCCAAAGGATGGTCGCTGTGGCCTCCCATCCCTAGGACTGTGATGTGCCCACCAAAGCGCAGTAGCAGGCTTGATCCCTCCTTTCTTTTTACAGGTAGTCTCCAGGATCAAGATCCCCTCAGTAGCAGGCCACCTTCTTCTCCTCTTTCTCCAGTGCTCATGCACATTATGAAACCAACTCTATTTTCATTACTAGACTAATTGCTGGAGAACTGCAGGATTGCCACCGACGCTTTCCACTGCCAGTTACCAGCACTTTGCAGGATGAAGATTGACACCTTATTTATCGGGTCTCAGATGCCCATACGACATGCTATAGTCCCTTGACTGACTGAAGGGTGATGCGCCAGAACACTGAATACTATCGGAGCGACCGACCGCTCAACCAACAGGCTAACTGACCAGCCAAATCTATTGGGCCGAACGACTGGCCATATTCAACATCGACATTAGGGTTATGGGCTTCCCCAGAAAAAGCAAGACAAAGACCTTCATATAAGGCATCAGGTATGAAACAGGACCACCACTAATGACGACTAGCTAGGCCCATCAACAATAGGGGTAAGCACTTACGACTAGACTAACAGATGCTCTTTGCAGACAGTTGGGGTCCCTCGCAAGAGACAAAGACAATGAAACGACCACAGAACCCCAACTGAATTGAGGGCCCACCGGAAGACCTTCATGACATAGAATTCCCCTTTGCAGATTAGTTGGGGAATACTTGCACAGACCGAATCCAGCCCCCGAAGCATCGAGGTATTCGACTAACGAAACATAGACTAACCACCAGGCCCAACAGACACAGGGGTAGGTGCACGTGACAGATAGGGCTCCACCAGAAGGAGCATAATGACTAGATCTCAGGCCAAGACGAAGAATGTACAAGGGTAGTCTTCCCTCCAAAGAAATGAAGCAGTGACAAAGAAGATGGCCCCAGATTACAATAAGAGATACAAACAGCATAGAAGCAATTCGCCCCTGATGGAAGGGAGGCCTGGTTCACGATGTAAGAAACACCGACATACCATGGCAAAGTGATTCAACCTATACGACTCGACTAAGACAGCCAAGAAGGCTATGGCCAACGCCCATCGCGACAATTGGGCAGATAAAGTTGACGAAGTAGCAGAGGAGTTTTCAGACATATGGGCTAATCAGAAAGACTCCCGCCGACAAGTCAAGGAGTTACAGGAATGTGTCCAGTTCCTTGAAGTGATCATAGCCCAACTCTTTATTGCCATGAGTAATCAAGCCCCGCCGACCAATAAGGATTTGGATTGGGCATACGAAGCCCTGAATCTCGAAGACTGCTGACCAACAGTAATGGAACCACTCTCCTCCATTGTACAAAATTTACAGGAACAATATGACCAGCAGGCACAGTCACAACCCGAACCAGAATGGGGAGCATGCATGACCGACAGATGCCATGAATGCGGATTCCACCCCAGAGGACATAGCTGGAGGTGTTCAGCCCTATGACCGCAGAAAGAAGAAAAGAAACCAACGTGGCTTAGGCGCCCCTACAACGCGAAAGACTGCCCACAGAAGTATCAGATGAAAGGAGAAACCATTCCACAGACACCACCTGGTCTTCCCGAACCTGTGAAATTGTAGAAGAAGAAACAGCCGATGAAAGGCCCGGATGATATACCCAACGAGTTTTTATTCACAGGACGAGATGTCCTAGACAAGACGAAAAACTGTCCAACATCCTCGATATGACATTAAACTATCTCGACAGTGCCTAGACGCACTGGACCATGCTAAAAGAAGAAAACCCATAGCAGTAACGACGACAGGTCCTAAGCATGACCCTAAACTGCCCTGGACGCACCGCGATGGTGCCTCACCTGATGAATGACCCCGTGCATCCTTGACATGACGCTAAACTGTCCTGGATCCTGCTGAATAGGATCACCCGTGATACGACCCAGAGCGACCTCGGCAGGTTGATAAACTGCCTTGGCTTGACAGGAAATGAGATCCACAAGCACCCCCTCGACAGAACTCACGACATATAGACACAGCTTAGGACTGCCCCCGACATGTGATCTCACTGGCTTAAAATAGCAGAAGTAACGCCATCAGATGAAGATCACGAATCACCCACAAATGATGTCCTCACCTTCAGATAAGGCCAGACTACCCCGACAATAGACGAAGAACATGAGCAGAATGTGACTGCTTCAACGACGAACTCATCGGCCATGGACTGGCCTGACATTATGAAAGAAACTGGAAACCATAGATGCAGCTCGAGACTGCCACTGCTAAGTATTCAGCTGACTTAAAATAGCGAAAGTAGCACTGCCAGCCCATCGAATACTACTGCCACCCTGCTGATGAAGAAACAACATGCCTACAGATTGGCATACGGAAATCCCAGCAGACAACAGTGGTAATAGTTTCACTCTGAACCTCTAGGTTCACTTACTACCCATCCTTGCCCAATCTTCAGATTGTGATGAAGCTATTCCCACACACGACACTGCGCAGATGCTGGACCCTTTTACAGTAACAAAACCCCTCGCTGCTCGTTGACCAAGCTTTACGACATCGACCCTGGGCATACCGCCCTTCGCATAGACGCACCAGAAGAACGTGACTCCTGGATGCCACGACAGTCATTACTTGCCCCCGCTCAAATCAAAGCAGTCGCTCATCCACTCACAATAGAAGTCCCCTCACAGTAAAAGATTATCGGTACCATCTCTCTCTTATGGGCATTCATGGCCTTCGCATGAAGAACAGTACCCACATGCTGGACTTACTCCATGATAAGACCCCTCTGCACGTTGAAGCTGCCAAGTGTTGATAGACCCATTGGTAGTTGCCAGATGGCTAGGCTTTGCCCACACATGCAAGACACCTCTGCAGTCGCCACTCCACCACAGTTACTTGTATCCAGTGCCCATATTCCAATACACGCGACCATTCCCGGACTTTGACCTGCTGCTTACACATGAGCACCCCTGCAGTGCACTATGGTGCTGTGCACCGGCACATCATTATAGACCATGCCTCGCCGGTGCACTCTGCCGCCTTAATGGCATTCCCCAATCCATATTCATCCACCTTCGGCTAGTGATTTTCACCCCGGACAGGCACGGTGGTTTAGTAACTAGCAATGTGATCATTCATTCCCACTCCTGGTCCTTTACTCGCAAGCCCTGGAAGGCTTTACTTAGTACTTACATTTCTTTGGACTTTTCTAGGCTTTTGTTGCCATGCTGTTGCCATAGCATTGGGACGCCACATGATGGCAGCATCAAGTTCCCTCTACCTGGCATTCGGCAGTATGGTTCTGCCACCTTCTTGGTCTCTCGGATGTGACGTCTGCCTCTTCGGTCTTGACCTGCCCTCTGCCCCTGGGCCTCGCTCGCTCTAGTCCCCTCTCGCTCTCTCGGCCTCTATGGCATCTCGTACTTTGGATCATCTGGAATCTGATCCCTAGTTGGGGAATAGTGTTACGATCATGCCGCACTCGATGCTACACATGGGCCTGTGTTACACTTTTTCCTTCACTTTGGCCCTTAGCTCAGTCGCTCGCACTTCCTTGCTATCATTCCAGCATCCCACGATGCCCTATGATATAGTGCTCCTCATCCCTCGTCACCCTATAAGCCATCACTCGCCTTTGCCTCTACTACAGCTCCCTGCACATGACCTATAGTCCCACGGTCACCTGATGACACATGATCTATCAGTGATGCCTTGCGGCACAGTCTTGCACCAGTCACATGACCCTGCACGTGATACGATCTAGATCCTCGCATAGCCACTCGGCACAGCCCTCATGCCTCGGACAGGCACGGCCCCTTAACGGTAGACCCCAGCACTCATAGACAGCGCCACCCCCTGAGACATAGAGACCCTGGACTTCTTTACAGTCACCCGGCACACACACATGCACGCCTGCACCGCTACATGGCTCACACCTCATGAATAGGCTCATGCAATGGCTCCTGCCCTTTGGATTCACCCATAGTATGTCACCGCATCACGGCCCTTAGCCCTGACATCGCCTCTGGTACTCCACATTCCCCGGTCACGGACTCCAAGTCCTGCATCACGCCATACTGCACCATAGTCACGCAATCGCTTGCCATCGCACCGCCCTCATACCCCGGCCCATAGCGATACTCACACATAGACACCGGCATGACTCACACAGACTCATGACCAATAGCCATTCACCTGCACCACAGCCTACGCCTTATGCTGTACAGCCCCACATAGCTGCACACAGCCCCACACTGCCTTGAGCATAGCCCCGCTCGCATGGACCAAGACATTCCTTTGACCCACAGAGACCCACGGACTCTGCAGACCATATATGGTAGCTAAGCTGGCCCTTGATGGACCATATGTAGTAATAGTATACAAATAGGTACAAACACTGTAACAGTATATAAACCCCAGCTACTATCCCTCAAGACCCCAGCTTATCATTGATGGGTAGTGGCCTCACAAGCTACTAGACCTAGACCCACAATGATGCTGTATCACTAGGGTCTTGGAGGCTATCGACTAGGCTGCTGTATATATGCCTATTGCCTTCCCCACTCTTATTGCATGACCATAAGACCTACGACAGCAGCATGGCTTCCCTTGAAGACATGTTACAACTCTCACCTTTGTCATCGGCATTCGCCACTACTAGCCCTAGGCTTGACAGCTCCGGCTCGAGTTGTTTCAGTTATGCTCACAGCTATGCTACGTTCCATTCCTTTCCTACATTTCCTTCTTTAGCCACTTTCACCCACACCACAGTGCTGTGACTCAGTATTGCCCGAGTCCCTTTCCCACACCAGATAGCATAGTATCCACAGCATTCCAGGCACCAGACCATGGTAGAGTAAAGACCCAATTACCTGGATACTAATGCTGCCTGCAGCACTTAGACAATCTGCAGTCACAATGGTGCCACATCTTGCCACCCATTCTCACCCCAATAGTGATATCTGCATAGAGCACGCCATAGTACGCAATCTGTTTTCACTCCAATGGCATTAACCTCACGATCATGCCATCACTCACCATCCCTTCCCACTCCAGTAGCGTTTAGCCTGCAGCATCGCCCCTCTCACACAGACCAGGCCAGTTTTCATCTTGCACTTCCTTATTTAGTATCTCAACCTGCCCTTACTTACTTTAGGCTCCACTTGAATCTGGCTTATAGTAGTATATAAGACTGCCTGTAATATATCAGAGCCCCAATCAATTCTTCTTGGGTCTTCCCTCACAAGGCACCTGCTTCACAAGGAGATTGATCCACCCGTCCGATTCACTTTACTTTCGCCTCACTACTCATATGCCTCCTAGTGCCTTGCACCCAAGGTTGTTTCATTAAGAATTGATTCCCCTCTTTGCTGCTGTTGCTCTCTGACCACCCCAAAGGCTCCCCCCATCACCACCTTCATGCTATCAGTAAGCAGAGTTGTACCCGTGTCCCCCTTGTTAATGTGGAAGGACACTAGTGAATGCTACACATGCTAAGTCGGCCCCCACTGTTGTAGTTGGCAGCTCAACAGGTGGACAGCATCTAGTAGTCACCCCTCACCCAATTTGTGCCATCAACCTCCATCTCCTCACCTCTGTCGCTTCCAACTTTGAAGCCAACACTGCTGCTGCTGCTGAGAGCAAGCAGAAAGAGCTGTGGGAAGAGATTGATCAGGCTATTGCAGACTTTGCTGTGAGGTCCAGGGCATCAGATACACCCACACTTGTCTATCCCCCATCCCCCATCGCTGACATTGACCTAAACGACTTTGTTCCCCCCACATCACCTGTCCCATCGCCATCGACCCTTTGCCACCTCATTGCCGAGGCAGAAGAGCAAACCCGCTGCTACACCAAGTACTGCGCTCACATAGAGGCCCAGCTTGCCACTCCACCACCCCCATCTCCAGACTACCATGCCTGCTGTAGGCTGGATTGCCTTCACCACCCCTTTCGTTTTCTGCCATTCCACTTGCACCCGAGATAGTCTGGGATATCCGGTACCGTACTGGTGCGCAGTCTCAATGAGCCAGGCCACCTCTGCCCCAGAAACCTTCTGCGGTGGCCCAGCAAGTTCCTTTAAATTTTCTTTTTGTACTTACTAGTCTTTGCCTTCCTCCCTTTTTAGTGTTAGCTTTCTTCTCCAAGGATGTTCCTGCTTTTCTTCTGATACTTCCTTTTAGCTTCTTGTTTTATTTCCTTCTTGTCACTTGTGTTCTGCATTTATCGCCTTCTCACCTGCACCCAGTTTGACTGCAACACCTTCCTCATTTCCCTACAGTTACCCTCGGGAGAGTACTTTCTTATCTTTGCTACACCTACTGGCACACGAGGCCATAACTTCCACTATGAAAGCACTCCTACCAACTGGGCTGAGTCAGCACTCCAGGATGACTGGTAGTTACCCACAACCTCTGTTGAACTAAAGTTCCCAGCAACAGCTATAGGGGGATTACTTAGCAAGCTGAGAGAATGCTGCATGCATCCTAAAGGAAGAGTAATCAGGATCCTCAATAGGCTGCGTCCAGGAGACTATTGAGATCAGAAGACCATAGTCCATGCGAGACCACTAGTGCCACTCCCATTTGAAAGGCCCAGCCACAGCTGGTATAAGAAACACAAGGTGCCTACCATAAGGAAAGAAGTCCACTTCCAATATGTCACAGGTACTCCTCGATACCATTGCCGACCCCACTATTCCTCTACTGGACAAACTCGCTGCCATTGTGGCCAAGTTCACCACTGTCACCACTCAGAATATCTGTTACGCTCACGGCTACGCTATGTTTCATTCTTTCCTACACTGCCTTCTTTAGCCACTTTGACCCACGCCACAGCGCTGCGACTCGGTCTTGCCCGAGTCCCTTTCCCACACCGGTAAGCACAGATAGCCGCAGCATCTGGGCACCGGACCACGGTAGAGTAAAGCCCCGGTTACCCGGCTACTGATGCCGTGCCGCAGCACTTAGGCAATCCGCAGTTGCAATGGTGCCATATGTCGCCACCAGCTCTCACCCCAATAGCACTAACTGTGCTATGGCGCCATCTGTCGCCACCCGGTTGCACGCCTATAGCGATACTCGCGCATCGCATGCCATAGTACGCCATTCATTCCCACTCCAATGGCATTAACCTCGTGATGGCACCATCGCTCACCACCCTTTCCCACTCCAGTAGCGTTTAGCCCGCAGCATCGCCCCTCTTGCACGGACCAGGCCAGTTTCCGTCTCACACTTCCATATTTAGTATCTATGCCTGCCCTTACTTACTTTAGGCTCCGCTTGGACTCTGCTCTGTAGTAGTATATAAGACCGCTTGTAAATAGTCGGAGCCCCAATCAATTCTTCTTGGGTCTTCCCTCACAAGGCACCTGCTTATAAGGAGTTTGATCCACCTTTCCATTTCGCTTCACTTCGCTACTAGTCCCCTTGTGCCTAGCATCCGGGACATTGTCTTGCTCGTTCCACTCGACACCTCCTTGCCTTTGTGCCCGAGGTCGTTTCATTAAGAATTGATTCTCCTGTTCACCACTGTCGCCCATCCGACCACCCTGAACACCCCACCCATCACCAACCTATTCGCTATCAGTAAGCAGAGCAGAGCCCGCGTCCCCCTTATTGATGTGGAAGGACACTAGTGAACGGTACACGTGCCAAATCGGCCCCCGCTGTTGTCGTTGGCAACACAACAGGCGGACACTGTCTAGTAGTCGCCCCTCGCCCAGTTCGCCCCATCAACCTTGACCTTCTCACCACCGTCGCTTCCCGTTTCGAAGCCAACGCTGCTGCTGCTGCTGAGAGAGAGCAGAGAGAGCTGTGGGAAGAGATCAACCAGGCTATTGCAGACTTTGCTGCGAGGTCCAGGGCTTCAGATACACCCACACTTGTTTATCCCCCATCCCCAAGTGCTGACATTGACCCGAACGACTTTGTTTGGCCCACACCACCTATTCCCTCGCCTTCCACTCTTCGCCGGCTCATCGCCGAAGCCGAAGAACAAACCTGCCGCTATCAGGAGTACTGCGCTCGCATAGAGGCAGAGCTTGCCGCACCACTTCCCCCTTCGCCAGATTACCACGCCTGCTGTAGGCTGGATCGCCTTCGCCACCCCTTCCGTTTTCCACCATTCCACTCACACCCGAAACAGTCCGGGACATCTGGTACCGTACTGGTGCGCAGTCTCAACGAGCCAGGCCGCCTCCACCCAAGAAACCTTCTGAAGCGGCCCAGCAAATTCCTTTAACTTCCATTTTTGTACTTACATCTTTGTGCCTTCCCCCCTTTTTAGTCTTAGCTTTCACTTCCAAGGATGTTTCCGCTTTTATTCTGGTATTACCTTTCAGCCTCTTGTTTTATTTCTTTTTGGTTACTTGTGTTTTGCATTTATCGCATTCTCTCCCACGTTCAGTTTGATCACAATACCCTTTTGATTTCCATTCAGGCACCCACAGGTGAATACTCCCTTATCCTATCCACACCCACAGGCGTACGAGGTCACAACCTCCGCTACGAGACCATACCTACCAACTGGGCAGAGCCAGCACCCCAGGACGACTGGTAGAGTTTTTGTTTACAGATTAATTTGAAGAACTGTTCCCAGCTTTAGCTATAGGGGGATTACTCAGCAAGCCGAGAGAACACCGAACGCATCCTGAAGGAAGAGTAATCAGGATCCTCAATAGGCCACGTCCAGGAGACTATCGAGATCAGAAGACCGTAGTCCGCATGAGACCTCTAGCGCCCCTGCCATTTGAAAGGCCCAGCCGCAGCTGGTATAAGAAACACAAGGCGCCAGTAATCAAGAAAGAAGTACGTTTCCAATATGTCGCAGGTACTCCTTGATACCATCGCAGACCCCACTATTCCACTACCGGACAAACTCGCTGTCATTGCGGCCAAGTTCACTACCGTCACCACTCAGAATATCCAACTCGCTCAATTGCTGCACACGTCCAACAACGAGATCATCCGTCTCGAGCAGCTGGTGACAACCGGGCAATCCACAGTCACGACACTTCAGGGTCAGATCGCCGCAGCAGGCCCTCCAGGTACTTCGAAGAAAGTTGAACTCTTCACCGACCCTGGTGAATACGACGGCACAATTGCCAAATTTGAAGAATGGTGGGCCAAGATGAAAGCATGGCTCCGGATCAATGCGCATGTCGCCCCTGCTGGAAGTTATGAAGTGGTTGTGGCAGTACTCTCCCGGCTCAAAGGACCGAAAGCCGGCCCGTTCGTGCAAACACGCCTATCCCAGGGCAACGCCTATAAATGGACAGACTGCGAGGCTGAGATAGAAGGCCTATTCCACGCAGCAAATCAGAAGGATTGGGCCTGCCGCCAGCTGGAAGAGTTTAAGCAGCAGAACATGCAGACTGATGACTTCCTCGTCCGCTGGGAAGCTCTATACCAGCAAGCCCAAATCGATGATACGCATGCAGTCCGCCTGTTGGAACAAAACACGGCCCACCACATTATATTGCAGATATTCAAAGAAGGCAAGCACCAGGACAAGCCGGTGCTCTATTTGGACAACATCAGGAAGACCGGATGCGCGATGGAAGCGCTCGGCTTCATCAGGGGGTACGAAAGGAAGGCCCCTGTGAGGATTAGCAGTCGAGGGTTAGCACGGGAGAACACTGAAGAAGATGTATACGCCCTCCCGAGCAGTGACGCCCGTGCCAAGTGCTTCAATTGCAAACAGACCGGCCACCGAATTCGAGAATGCCGGAAGCTGAAGATAAATCAATGCCCAGCCTGTAAGTTTGTTCATGGTGGGCACAGCGCTTATTGCACCAAAAGGAAAACACTGCGGAGAATACCGCTAGCAGAAGATGAAGAGTTTGCACTGGGAGAACTCCCGGTTAGGATTGCCGAGTTGGCAGAAGAAATACGCAAGAGAAACAACCCGGAGATGGATTTGGATTTTCCAACTGAAGGATCCCAGATGAAGGGAAAAGGCAGGGCCTAAGGAACGTGTCGGGTGTTCCAAAGGCCGGTAAGATTCCTAACAAGCATGCCCCTATCACCCATGTTATCATCTCTAAAGACCGAGAATGGTGTATTCCCCTTAGATTGCCCGGTCTAGAGGAGTCTGCTCCCCAGCAGCTCAGCGGCAACCGTGAACCAAATGCTGTGCTTAATTCCTCTAACAAGTATACTCCCCCGCATGTGCGCAAAGAAATCCCGACTAACCCACCACAGATTCGCATACTAGGGCAGCAGAAGAGAAAAGAGATACTAATGCAGGTTCAGATCAAGACCCGCACCGGCAACTTCATACCAGCCTCCGCTTTGCTCGACAGCGGGGCCCAGTCCTCATTCATACATCGAGAGTATGTCCGCCAAAACCGTATCCCTACTGAAGAACTCCCACAGCCCATATACGTCTACAATGCCGATGGGACCCCTAATAAAGCAGGGCCTGTTACCCATGCAGCTACAATTTTATTGGAATACCAGGGTCATGTGGAAAAGACCCGGGTAGAGGTAACTGACCTAGGAAGCAAAGATCTGATTTTGGGATATACGTGGCTAAAGGAACATAACCCACAGATCAATTGGAAGACCGGTACGGTCCATATGCCAGATTGCCCGGAGCTTTGCAATTACTCTGGAGTGTCACGGGTCATCCGCCGAGCAGAAGAACAAGAAGTCCGGGTCGCTGAGGAGCAATGGTACACCGGAAAACAGCAAGAAGGAAAAACTCCACGTGAGTTAGTACCCCTGGTGTACCACTGCTACCTCAAGACCTTTGAGCAGAAGGAGTCTGAGAGAATGCCGGTCCGAAGGCCATGGGACCACACCATCGAACTAAAGGACAGCTTTGTGCCAAGAAAGGGTCGGAACATTCCGCTAAGCCCGCAGGAGCAAAAGGAAGTCGATGACTTTGTGGATGAGCAGCTCGCCAAGGGGTACATCCGCCCCTCCAAGTCCGAACAGACCTCCCCGGTCTTCTTTGTACCAAAGAAGGATGGCCGGAAGCGCATGGTCCAGGACTACCGGTACCTCAATGAGCATACAGTCCGCAACAACTACCCGCTCCCCCTCATCACCCAATTAATCAACAAGCTCCGCACTGCCCGACTCTTCACCAAGATGGATCTCCGCTGGGGGTATAACAATGTCCGAATCAAAGAAGGAGATGAATGGAAGGCCGCATTTACCTGCCATCGTGGCGCTTTCGAGCCGCTCGTAATGTTCTTCGGGCTCTGCAACTCGCCCGCCACCTTCCAAACCATGATGAACGACATCTTCGCCGACATGGCCAAGAACGTTATGGTATACATTGACGACCTCCTCATCTTCACCCCCTCGGATGATCGCAAGGCACACGAAAAGATAGTCTTGGAAGTCCTTAGGTGATTGGAAGAAAATGACCTCTTTGTCAAGCCAGAAAAGTGCACCTTTGGAGTAAGAGAATTGGAGTTCCTCGGGATGATCGTCGGAGTAAATGGGGTAAGCATGGACCCAAGCAAGGTAACCGCCATAAAGGAATGGCCGGTCCCAACCACTGTATGAGGAGTTCGGGCCTTTCTAGGCATGGCCAACTTCTACCGCCACTTCATACAGGACTTTGCCCATATTGCGCGGCCGCTCCATGACCTAACCAAGAAAGACGAACCATTCTGCTGGACTGACCAGCGTCAAGCGGCCTTCGACTGTCTCAAGGATACCTTCACCTCTGCCCCCGTCCTCGCTTACCTGGATCATAATAAGAAGTACTGGCTTGAGTGCGATGCCTCCAGTTACGCGACCGGAGGGGTCCTATTAGTAGAAGAAGAAGACTGGTGGCATCCGGTGGCGTACGCCTCGCATGCCATGACCCCGGAAGAGCGCAACTACCCCATAGCTGACAAGGAGATGTTGAGTGTGATCAGGGGTTTGGAAGACTGGCGCCACTACCTGGAAGGGGCCGAACAACAGTTCGAGGTATGGAACGACCACGAGAACCTAAAGTGGTTCATGACCTGGCAGAATCTTAACTGTCGCCAGGCCCGGTGGGCACAATACCTCTCCCGGTTCAATTTCAAGTGGTGTCATAAGGCCGGTACGACCATGGGCAAAGCCGATGCGCTGTTATGAAGAGAGGACTTAGCAGTTGGGAATGCAGAAGATAACCACGATGTAGTGGTGATTCCCCCGGAACAGATACAGGTTCGCACGCGCAAGCAAACACAGCAGGAGGAGGCCGAAGAATCGAGGATAACCAAGAAGGCCATGGTGTTACACCATTCGGGAGACAGGCTCACGGATCAGATCTCGCACGAAACAATTAAGCTCCCAGCCCCAGTGCAGAAAAGGTTAGAAGGCCAGGGGTATCATATCGAAGATGGATGTAGAATGAAGGATGGCAGAGTGTACGTACCTTCCGCTTGCAGATCCGAGGTACTCCGCCTTCACCATGATGCGCCAGTGGCCGGCCATCCTGGAGTTGCACAGACTGTGGAGTTACTCCGCCGACACTACAATTGGGCGTCCCTGGCACTCGACACTGCCGACTACGTGAAGAGGTGTCCAAGGTGCGCCCAAACCAAGCCCTCCAATAAGCCACCCGCGGGGCCTCTCCAACCACTCCCTATCCTGGCAGGCCCTTGGCAAGACATCTCTGTCGACTTCATCACCGGACTCCCCCTATCCAACTTGTACACGGCCATACTCACCATTGTCGACCGCTTCTCCAAAGCGGTCAAGCTAGTACCCTGTGATTCCACCTGCACCTCCCTCGACCTCGCTGACATTTACCTGCATCATGTCTGGAAGCATCACGGACTCCCAAAGTCCATCGTCTCAGATCAAGGACCCCAGTTTGCCTCCCGTTTAATGACGGACCTTTGCCGCCAGCTACAGATCGACCAGCGGCTATCTACCACTTACCACCCGCAGACTGACAGGCAGACCAAACGGATGAACCGAGAGGTAGGACAATACCTCCGGACTTATTGCGCAGATCACCTGGACTCCTGGAGCGATTGGCTCCCGCTCGCGCAATTCACCATCAACTCCCATGTCTCGTCCACCTCTGGTAAATCCCCTTTCCAGCTCACCCACACATACGCCCCGGTTCTCGGGATCGAACCCATGGTGACCCAATCTCCCACTGCCGATAATCTCGCTAACCAGTACACCGATCATCTGGCAGAAGCCCGGGAATGGCTCCGTGCCTCGCAAGATACAATGAAGCGAGCAGCCGCTTGTTACGCTCACGGCTACGCTACGTTCCATTCTTTCCTACACTTCCTTCTTTAGCCACTTTGACCCACGCCACAGCGCCGCGACTCGGTATTGCCCGAGTCCCTTTCCCCACACCGGTAAGCACAGATAGCCGCAGCATCCGGGCACCGGATCACGGTAGAGTAAAGCCCCGGTTACCCGGCTACTGATGCCGCACCGCAGCACTTAGGCAATCCGCAGTTGGCATGGCGCCATATGTCGCCACCCGGTCTCACGCCTATAGCGATACTCGCGCATCGCACGCCATAGCACGCCATCCGGTCTCACGCCAATAGCCTTAACACCGCTATTGCGCCATGGTACGCCATCCGTTCCCACTCCAATGGCATTAACCTCGCGATGGCGCCATCGCTCGCCACCCTTTCCCACTCCAGTAGCGTTTCGCCCGCAAGCACCGCCCCGCTCGCACGGACCAGGCCAGTTTCTGTCTCGCATTTCCTTATTTAGTAATCATGCCTGCCCTTACTTACTTCACTCTCCGATTGGACTCCGCTTCGTAGTAGTATATAAGACCGCCTGTAAGTAGTCGGAGCCCCAATCAATTCTTCTTGGGTCTTCCCTCACAAGGCACCCGCTTCATAAGAAGTTTGATCCATCTTCCGTTTCACTTCACTTCGCTACTCGACCCCTTGTGCTTTGCACCCGGGTCATCGTCTTGCTCGTTCCACTCGACGCCTCCTTGCCATTGTGCCCGAGGTCGTTTCAAGGGACAGCAAATTGTCTGCCAAGGTCATTAGCAACGTAGTCAATGACAGGCAAAAGTACTTACTAGATGATAGACATTATCATCCTCGTCGAACCAATGTGGCCAGTCTAACATGACTTCGTCCCATAGTTCCTGTAATTTTTCTACAAAGCAGTCAGGTACTATCCAGGGATTCTCCAGTGTGCTGCAGTAAAGACGGAGCAAAGGAATAAAATACTTAGTAAACTGGTTAGATGATCCATTTGGCAAGTTTTGATGGCTAGGACGATTCTTCAAAGTTGTCGCATTTGCAATGGGTGTACTATGTTGTAGGCACTGTTGAGGAGCATTTGCGATGATCTTTGTAATAGCGCTGGGGCCCTATGGAAATGCGTTAGTGTCCATGTAACACTTTTCTAATACTATGGATACCGCAGTACTATGCCTCCTAGCTGGAGGCCATTTATTCTCTGGCTCATCGGAGAGGCCTCCAAATGTGTCTGTCACTCCACCTTTGAACTGATCACCTCCGTGAGGCTTGTGCTCATAGGCCTGCACCTCTATATGGGGTTTATACTGGCCATTTGCTAGCTTGCGCTGGTAGTTATCAGTAAGGCCAGACAGATGGTCATGTTTTGTCTTCTTCTGTGCACTCGGGCCCAAAAAAGTGCTGGAAGAAAAGAATGCACATTAGTTCCCATAACTAGGTTAATAAGGAGACTTACACTCCCTCGCGTTTGAGCTTGCGCTTGCCCGATGGTAGGATAGAAGTGATGGAAGCGACTGCCTTAGCTTTGTCAGTGGTAGCTCCAGTGGCGCGGGCTGCTTTGATAATTTGGCATGTTGCTATGGTCTCTTTGCCATTTCCCACTGTCATGGCAGCAACATTGGGCTCGACATCCTCGCCATGGATTGACTTGGGATCGGTATCAGAGGCTTTCACCAAAGGTAAGCCTCATGGAAGCCTCATGTATTGGGATACTTATACCTTTTTCAGTCTCAGTCTCTCGATCCTCCCCATCACCCTCATCCTGACCTGGGGCATGGTGCAAGCTTGACACCCTTGAGATAGCGCCATTAGGTGCTAGCATTGATGTTGGCTGTGACTTCAATATCCTAGTCACAACTGACATTGGATTCTGAAAGTTGATGTGTCGTGTTTTTATCTGTATCTGTAGTTGATCTTCAATCGCAGTGGTCTGGCGGATGTTTTCCTGCTGCTGCTGTGTAGTGGCGGCAGCAGCAGCAAGTTGTGCAGCACACTCCTCTTGGATGACCTGGCTGCTGCGCCATGGAGCAGGTAAGTCAGGTGTCCCAGGGTGACAGTTCTTGTTTGTTGCATGAGTGACAATGTTCAATGGCATTGCGAGATTGTGGGCAAGGCAGCATCCTCACACCACCTGGTCAGTCTTTTAACCCAGTGCGCTTACTGATCACAGCCTTTTTTTTTTGTAGAATGCAGAGATGGTGCCTGGTATTGTAAACCCATCACAGCCATTGCTCGCTGCCCATGTGTACGCTCCTACCTCTGCCGTATTTATTTTCTTTGTAGATAGCAAACGAGCCTTGCGACATGTTACCACCATGTCTACCCATGATCAGCACCAATTGGCTTTGGGCCCAACTTACATACATCTTCTTTCCTCAAAAATTTCGCTGTTGAACCCAGTGTGGTCGTAGAGAGTTCATTGCCCATCTCTCTACCTCATGTCTCCAGCAGGGCGCTTTCCTGTGCATTTCTATCATCCTAAACTATTTGCTTGCACTGAACCCTTTTGCAACAAGGCCTGTAGGACCAAAGGTGGCCTGAAATGGCATGCTTGACTACACCGTCAGCAGGGTTGTCACTGCGCATTGATGCCAGAGCAACATCGTGAAAACTTGAGCGACAGTGATGGTCCTCTAGCTGGCGACTGGGGTAGCCATGGCCCTGAAAATTCCACCACTGAACTCACTGATCAACCCAATCGGTGTATTCGCTTCCATCCCATTCTTGATGGTATGTATCCACACAACGTCATAATAAGTCACTTATCAGAGAATTTTTCTACAGGGACTCCTTGCAATCCCTACGGGCAGGATCTCCCTCCCAACATGTTACCATTTCCTTTTGACCCTTGTGTCCAAGGTGACTGGACGCCCTACGCTAGCCATGCTTATTTCAAGCTTGCAGAGTTTCTGTATCAAAAGGTACAAATATCTGCAGGTAAGATTGATATGCTAATGGATCTCATGGCCTTGGTGTATGACGGCCATGAGCCACCTTTTGGGTCCCATCGTGCCTTGTA
>JBBPTI010000235.1:0-18136 GCA_038093995.1 Tylopilus aff. callainus | reverse complement strand
GGTGTCAATGTCGCAGTTGGCACCCCGGGAGCACGACCCTGCAAGAATGGGGCACGAGCACCACTGACATCTGTAGCACCTTTCAAATACGGACGGCCAGCACCATCAACCTCTCTCAGTGAGAATGTGAAGTTGCCTGGAGTTGCTGGAAAGGCAGAAACAAACATGGAGAGGAGTATGAGTAAGAATGTAACGAAAGACTTCATTGGAAAAATGGATGGAGTACATGCCTTATACTCAGAGATTTATACCTTAGGCTGCTTAGCCATGAAGGGGCTATATCAAATGGGTTTCGAAACACGGAATCACCACATACGAACCGTGAGTTTGTGCCTCTTTTCCTGTAGCGAGTTATCACTACTCCGACGACAACGAAGTAATTACACCAATGAAGTGCGCACTGCAGATGTATTACTGCATGGGAGCCCTTACGTCTTCTCCTGTAACAAGTTGGTGGCACCTGGATTGGAAACAATTGGTATTCCCGAGTCAAATGGTCAGGCACGACTGTAGATATTAGGATACTGCACGGGTAAACCTGCGAGTGTCCCGGTGCTGACTCGTACCCGTACCGGCCAGTACCACCGGTGACCCATGTGGGTTATCCATACCGGTGGAATTCCATAGTAGACATGGAAAGCCAGATAAAGTTCATGCTCCCATTGACGTTTGGTGTTTGATTTCAACTGGCAGTTGTCAATCAGGAAACACCCTTAAAGTCATTTTAGGTAGCACAGTATGACCTAGATCTCAGACGAGTAGAGCCCTTTGTGAGGGCCGGGGACAACAAGCTATTATTTTACCCCCTTAGTACAGGTCGACCTTATGTACTACGCTAGTATTGCCAATGCACGATTCAGATATGTCATCGTCGTGCTGCTCTGGCTGGTGAGGCCAAGCTCGGGTTGCTCGTGTTTGGTACTAGTGATTAGTAAGTCATTTGTCGTATCCCAACAACCCTATTGGCTGAATGATCACTGGCAAAAATTCCAGACATGATCCTGGGAGTTAGGGACTATCTTCCTGGACTCCGCGCCCTGCAACTATCCGGCCTGTCAGCAGGGCTCCGACCCTATCTAGAATTCAACTCGAGTCGTGACAGCAGGTGAGGCACAGGCAGACGAGTCCTCTGATTAACTGAGATATTCGAGCCACAGACCGCGATGGTTGCTTCACCTGCAATTGTCATGTAAATTTCTCCAGGGTGCTTAACACGGCCACATAAAACATGTAAAAGAATAAGGCCACTTTCCGCTTCCTTTCCTGTGAATTTTATATCCCACTCAGGCCACCCTCGCATCGCTAAGTTATGCACTTCTATCCTGCCTTCGTCTCTATCTTTGTCGCATTCTCCGTCCTAGCGGATCGCCTTTCCGAGTTAAAGAGGTCTGAAGAGCCCCCCGTCCCGGTCGCTGGTGCAACACTCACGGTGTGTTACCCATCTCACAACTCATGTCTTTCTTGCCTAATTCTATTCCAAAGGCATCCGTTACAACCGTGGTTACAGAGTTCTACGTCCCAGAGATCATAAATGACTTGCAAACTACGAGTTCTGCTGCTCTTGGCATCATGATCGACGGTGTTGACAAATGCGTTGGCGCGTTCTCTGGAGTGCAGATAATAGTAGACGGTGGGCAAGCCTACTACAATGGTAAAAAAGGATTCAGCATGGAGTCGGATTTTAGCTCATCTGTTCTCTGGCATATAGCCGTATACCAGAGAACCACAAATGCGAACTACCAGGTTTACGACGGAATTACCGTCAACCCTGGAGATTTGATCCAGACTGTCCTCGTTGTTAATGAAAGTACTCGTCGTGTTAACGCCAGCTTCGCAAATAGCTCGAAGCAGCAAACAGCTACATCATTCATTAACCTTGATGCACCAATCTGTTTGAGTTTCGCGTCCTGGATTATCGAAAAAGTCCCAAATCTGCCCATTGCAAAATTTGGCAGAGTGGAGCTACCACTCTCTGCGGCTGTTCAATATGTGCCTCTCATTACCCTTCCTGCGCAGGCTTTTTCTAACAACGAGGCCACCGTTACTATATCTTCTGCTGGTGACACGGTTAGCATTTCTGTGATATAATTTGGGTTGTGGAGTGCAGGGAATTTCCAGAGACGTATGTCCTGTACTCTTAGTCGGTGAATTTTCCCTCCCTTCCATGAACTAGCACGGTGCAGCCAATGATTAATGATAAGTACTGCGTAAGGAATGTACAGCGCAGGAGTGAACGCCTGGATGAAATAGCTTGAATGCCAGATGGTGACAGCTATTCTAAAGAAAATCAGCAATGGCATGCGTCCACAGTGATCTAGATCATCAGAACATATGGAAAGCCGGACAACCGCGCTAACTTGAGCCATCAGCGCATCAACTTAGGTCAGCAGCGTATCAACATTGACTCTAAGTTTAGTGATATGAGTCGGGAGGACTCCAGACATGCCTAACTGAGGATCAGATTTGCTACTTTGGCTGATGTGGCTGATCTTTCGGCTGTGTTTGAGTGTAACATTGGCCACATGACCATGGAGATTTGCTCTAGATTCTATGTCTATATGTACTCTGGAGCATCCAACTTTACCTGACATAACTAGGCTTTCGATGTCGAGTGCACATACGGTTGTGCAAGTCCATTATACATGTCCAAGAAGGCTTGTATTGGAGGTACAGGGCATACAGTATGCAAGTTACAGGTCTCCATTATCTGACTCGAGGGAGTCCTCAAATACATGTAGTCCAAAACTGGGCCACAGACAATACTTGTTGCACTTATGTTGCTTCTCAAATTGTTCTACACCCATCTCCAGATTGCCATCACTAAAAAGTATTTTGCCATTACTGACATCACTGTGATGAAGGTGAAATGACGTCGCCAAGTGAATGGGCTAGACTTACAGGTGCGTGAGAATTTGAGGGTCAGTCAATAATGGTGGACAGCCTAGTATGCAGAGCGATCAGTGTACATCACAATTAGCAATGAGAAATGGTCGAGTACCTTGGTAGTCAGAGATATATACTTGTCCTCCACGTGTCGAAGGCACCTGCAAGCAGCGATGACCCCAGGAACCGGCCGAAGAAGTCTACAAGTCAACCGTATGAAGCCCTGAGCGTTAAGCTTGAGGGGGAGAGAGTCTGGGTGACGAGCTGCAACACCACACCTATTGGATTACCAGTGGACCTGCTGGGACTACCAGGGAGTGCCGAGGATGCCAGGACGAGGCCGAAGAAGCTATGGAGCACATCAGAACGAGTCTGCGGACAGTCTGAGCCAAGAGGAGAAGAAAACTCGCCTAAGAAGGCTCGAGATGCGCTGGACAAGCTGGACAGTGAAACGGCAGTACCAGGCAGTGTCCACAGTTCCCAGGGATGTCAGCAAAGCGTGAGGAGCGATGCAGACAGCGCGACGAATGTGCCATGTCGAGATACTGGGCCTAGAGGCCAAACAGGCGAGTTAGCAGCGTCGAGAACCGTCGAATGTGATTTGGACTGTCGGACTATTGTCAGAGGCGTCAGATGCGATGAGGACAGCCGCAGGACCGACCAGACCGAGTGCGGGGGCAATCCGAGCCCGCAATGTCGACATCCAGGTCCAGAGAGTCCTAGGGGTGAGCAGGTCGAGTTGGACGATATCAGGTGCAATTGGAAGCGTTGGAACAATGGAGATGGACTCCACGTGAGTAGGAGATAGTGCTTGAAGGATGGCACAACGAGCGGCGCGCGCAGCGACTCGAAACGAGTCGATACAAGACTGCTAGCTGGAAGCAGGGCGAGTTAGTATGGACAGCGCGGACACGCAACAGCGCACGTACCTGAACCATCCACACCACCTGCCGAATACCCAAGACAACCTCTACACCATGCCAACCCACCGTGTTGACAAGGAAAATTGAAATTGAGTCCTAGATGAGTCAGTACCACCAGGTGGACTTACCAAGTCATACCACCCCGTAGAGACCAAATCGGACAGGTCAGACACATTAAAAATATTCCATATTGACTATAGAAGCTGTAGCAGCGATCCAGAGCCGATCGATGATAACCGCACGGACTCAAGGCGCAATCACTGCGACCGCGAGACGCAACTTCCATATATGGACACTGCGCAGACACTGCACCATGGACAACACATATCCTGCGCATATTGATGCAATATACTAAGGGCTCGTTCGGAATCGTTCTAACAGGTAGGTTAGGATAGGTAGGATAGTAGCCGAGCTTCAGCCGAGCTATCCTTCGTAACCAGTATGGCACTAGTTGCTGCTTCAATCACCATCCAGAGTCTGAACCTTGTCTTTGTCACACCCATCATCAATGTATGTTCCCCTCCTTTCACCATCCAAGTGCATACCACCAACTATTTGTTGGATTCAATCCATTCATCATCCTCTGTGTGCTCAAGATGCTCCAAATCATGCAATCCTCCAATCCTCCTGGGAAAGAGACCTGTATGACTTGGATGCAAACTGAAGTTAACCAAATGCTTGATTATTTAATAATGCACCAATCAAGAATTGGCCAGGCTGATTCTTTCTGCATGGAGGTCTTTGATGGGGCTGCAGGGAACATTGGGAATGGTAAAACTACCCATACAGTCAGAGGGAAATATCAGTGAGTGAGTGCTAGTTTTGATCATATACAGGCAAGTAACTAATTGATTGTAATCATGACAGCTCAAATGAATTTTGAGATCAATTGAATGCTACAATGAATGGAGATCACATCAGCAAATCACTAACTTATACTGTAAGTATAGTATAGGTCTGTACAGGTTCACTACAGCAAAATGTCATCTGTACAGGCCTGTACAGACCTGTACACTCACTGTACAATAGGGGACCTTAACAAAACACAATAATACTGAATATATACTCTCTGACTAAGTTGCTAATGACTTCTTTGCATTTTTTGAGGTATTTTAAACCCATTTCTTTAAGGTCCCCCATTGTACAGTTAGTGTACAGGTTTGTACAGGCCTGTACAGATAGCATTTTGCTGTAGTGAACCTGTATAGACCTATACTATACTTACAGTATAAGTCAGTGATTTGCTGATGCAGGTTGCCTGCCTTATAATCCAGACCACAGCATAGTTGTTGGCCCAGCAGATGCAACTGCCTGAGATGAATTCATTGCTGAAAATTCTTCCTTTGTGAGTACTTGATCTTTTCTATTAGACCTTACTAATTCTATCTAGAGCAAAAATCTGGCATTGTTCAAGAACAAACCCTGGCTGTTCTACCACAAGATGTTGTTGCTTTGCCCCAATGGAGGAGCTAAGAATGAGACATCATTTTTCCTAGCTGTTACTCCTGGACTAGATGACCAGGAAAGTAGATTGCCAGTTTTCCAGGGCTAGGATTTACCCTTTGATCTCACACAACCTCTTGCTAATGTAGATATGGGTGACCTGCTTCAAGTTGGGTGAGATATGTTCTTGCCCACTAATTCATTCCTCCAAGAAGATGCTGTTGATACTGCTATCTTAATACTCCAAGCAGTCATCTCTGCTCTGTCTTTGTCTTCATCTCATGGCTGCTTTCATTCCATTGGTGTCTACAGGACTTCCTCAAGTCCATCCTCTCCCTACCCCCAATCCTCCTTATTTCATACAGGCCCCAGTTTGCCCAAAGGTAGATCCAGAGTGACACCTCATAGGCTGTCATCACTCTCCTTAGGAGTGGCTGCAAGCAGATGCTCTCATTCATCACAAGCCCAGTCCTCACTGGCAAATGCAGTGGCACTAAACAAAGTAGCAGGCATGTTGTCTCATGCCACTGATTGCATATCCAATCTATCTTCCAACATGCAGCATGAAAACTGGACAGGGCATCAAGACAAAGATGATCTGCCTAACCTCATGCATGAGGTGGCAAAGATCCTTGATGATGACAACCACTATAGTCCTGAATTCTGCATCTGATTGTTTGAAAATGCATTTTGCATTGACCCTTTACTTTGTGGGTCATTTCTTGGGTTCAGCAAACCCAGATATTGAAAGGTGTTGGTGGACAGCTGGTATTAAAGGAAATTCAATTGCCTGCCACCTGAGAAGCTGACCCTCATGGCAACTCAACCCTACCATCCCCCCCATCAAGTAGTCCATCCAATGGTCCCAATTAGCCATCACTGCTTGAAATGCCAAGTGTGGGTTTTTTTTCAGACACTCAGGCCACCTGGTCACATGAGTTTAGCATCACTATGAATACATCTCACCCCACTTCATCAAGCCAGCATCTAGGTGCCAAGGTCAGCATTGCAGGATCAAGCAGTATGAGTGTGACTCATTTGCACATGACTGATTTTACATACCATTCTTCTTTTGATGACTTTTCTTTGGATAATCTTGGTTTGTAATGTACACATACATTGTGTAGTAGGACAGTATGAATTACAGAGTTGCTATCACTACTATCATACTCAAAATCAGTCTCATTGCCTAACAAGTCCAAGCCTGAGTCTGAAATGACCATATCCTACTGGTCTCTGAGATCCATGTAGTTGTTTCACATAGCATCTGCAATCCTATCACATAATGGTATGTCAGCATCTTCATTATCTTCATTGAGCTTGATGTCTTCATCTTCTTCAATATGCATGTTGTTGTTAGACTTGTGATAGCATATGAAATTGTGAAGTATGGTGAGTGCAGTGGGAAGATGAACATGGATGTAGATAGGGTACTTTGGAGGTAGTAGAAGAATATGGAATCTATTTTTTAGGATGCCCAAAGCCTGCTTGATAATGTTCTGCAATGATGCATGTGGCAAGTTGAATAGTTCTTGCTTTGTGGAAGGCTTGTGAATTTGTTAGATTGGTATAGAGAGATGCAACCAAAGTTCTTACTGAATGTTTGCATGGCCCCATTTGGCCAAATGATACTGTACACTGCAATAAGAAACAAGTAAGCTACTCCTGTAGGGGTAGCCTGTTACGATCACGCCGTACTCGATGCTACGCACGGGCCCGCGGTACTCTTTTTCCTCTCTTTGGCCCTTAGCTCAGTCGCTCGCACTCCCTCGCTACCATTCCAGCACCCTACGATGCCCTATGACATAGTGCTCCTCGCCCCTCGTCGCCCTATAAGTCGCCACTCGCCTCCACTCCTACTATGGCTCCCTGCACGTGACCCCAGTCCCACGGTCACCTGACGATATCTAATCTATCAGCGATGCCTCGCGGCACAGTCCTGCACCAGTCACATGACCCGCACGTGATATGATCCAAACCCTCGCACAGCCACTCGGCACAGCCCTCGTGCCCCGGATAGGCATGACCCCTCTGATGATATACCACAGCACCCGTAGATAACGCCACTCCTCGAGATAGACACCGGACTCCTTGACAGTCGCCCGGCATACACGGCACTTACACGTACCCGCCGCTATACGGCTCGAACCCCATGGATAGGCTCACCCAATGGCTCTCGCCCTCGGACTTGCCCACGGTATGTCACCATATCATAACCCTAGCCTGGACACCGCCTTCGGCACTCTGTACCTCCCGGTCCCGCTCCGCAGCCCCGCCATCACGCCATATCGCACCACAGTCACACAATCGCTCGCCATCGCACTGCCCTCGCACCTCGGCCTATAGCGATACTCGCGCATAGACACCGGCATGGCTCACACGGACTCATGACCAATAGCCATTCGCCCTCACCACAGCCTATGCCGTACGCCGTACAGCCCCGCATAGCCGCACACTGCCATGCACTGCCCCGAGCATAGCCCTGCTCGCATGGACCAAGACATTCCTTTGACCCACAGAGATCCACAGACTCCGCAGACCATATACGGTAACTAAGCCGGCCCTTGATGGACCATATGTAGTAATAGTGTACAAACAGATACAAACCATGTAACAGTATATAAACCCCAGCCGCTATCCCTCAAGACCCCAGCTTATCATTGATGGGTGGTGGCTACTACAGCTACTAGACCTAGACCCACAATGCCGCTGCTACACTAGGGTCTTGAAGGCTATCGACTAGGCTGCTGTATAAATGCCTATTGCCTTCCCCGCTCTCATTGTACGATCATAAGACCTATGACAGCAAGGCTCCCCTTGACGACACGTTGCAACTCTCACCATCGCCATCGGCATATGCCACTACTAGCCCTAGGCTTGACAGCTCAGGCTCGAGTTGTTTCATAGCCAAGGTCTTCAAGGACAAACTTCCTGAAATACTCAAGTTATAGTGTTGGATAAGGATCATCCTTAGCCATGACTGAGAGCAGGAAGGGTGGTCAAGGGGAGTCATACTGAAACACTACATTGACTGCTCATAGCTACTAGAACTGGTGGCAAAGCACAAAGGGGAAACTACAAGGGTGGTATACTACTATATCCCCATTGCTAGCCTTAAAGACTCCTGGTTGTTAGCTCATGGTGGTATGAAGCTAAGGAACATCAATGAATGACTGGGGTCTAAGGCTGCAATGGAGGGGTTTATATACTACTATTGAAGTGGAGTCTGAATATAGTTAGGGCCAGCCTTACTTCCTTATAAGTCCTTCCTTTCTATCCTAGTTCTTGGTCTATGTGAAGAAGGCAGTGCTGAGGGATTACTGCCATAGGCTGAATAATGCAAGGGTAAGTGATGCCACTTGTGTGAGTAATGCCATTGGCATGGAAGCTACTGCAGAGCATAGCCTGTGAGCAAAGAGCATGAGCAGGACTAATGCTATTGGGGCAGAGTCAATATCATGATAGTGGCAAGTGATGGTACAAGGATGGCACAATGACTGCAGAGCATAGGGCTGTGGATGTGCTGGGCTGAGGGTTTGGATATCTGGCTGAGGAACTGGGCCAGAGATATTGGAGGCTAGAGGCTGCTGAGGTAATCCAGATGCTGTTAGAATCAGCTTCAGGCAGGAGATTGACTCTAGCCTTGAATAGCCTGGCAGAGACAACAATTTATTGCCTAAGCAAATGTGGGACTTATCCTGCCTCAATTTGTTGAGGACTTGATTTGTGAAGCTAGTGAGCTGAAGAGACAAACTCTAGTGGGCTCTGAGGTCTGGGTGGAGGAGGTATAATCAAGGAAGACTAGCTTGGGATATAGGGTAGTGAGAGCTGTCCTTAAGTACAAGCTAGTCCAGCTGGTGACTAAGTAATAGAATGTGAAGGAAAACATGAGAAGGTGCAAAAAGGACTAGATGACAATTGGATATGATCAAAGTGCATTTTGTGTCAGATTGAAAAGGTAAGCATAGGAGTGAAGCAGAAAAGGAAGCTCTTAGTAATACAGGAATGAAGGAAAAAGACAGTAGGTAGAACCTGGTAGGCAAGTCATAACTTTACCTTCTGTTTAGCCAGTGAGATCCCTGAGCTCACTAAGTTCTGCCCCTTGAACTCCCAAGAGGGTTAAAAAGGCACACTGGATGGATGAGATCAGAAGAGGGGGCACAAGATAGACATTGTGGGGCCTTGAAGTATAAGGAGACTGATGAGGAGGAGGAAGTTTGAGAAGATGAGGAGGAGCTTGAAGAAGGGGGTGGGGGTGGATGAAAGAGGGAACAGTGGGTCCTGAAGTGACCCCTTCAGTGGCACTGAGTACACATAGTATGAGAAGTGGTAATGAAGGTGTGAACAGGGCAATTGGTGACTAGATGATCTGGGGTCCACAAGAAACACCCTGGGCATTGGTAGTGAAAATAGTGGGACTTGATATGCCCAATGCAATGACAATGGAAACAGGAGTTTTGATACATAGGGTGGTTTGGGGTGAGGGGAACTTCAGCCTGTCTGTACAAGGCTTCAGCAAGGGTAGCATGATATAAAGAGTCAGGACTCTTTGTGGTGATATCTGCTTCTTTTTCTATATTCCATGGTCCCTTTTACTATGACCCCAATTACTTACTTTGACTCTGGACTCACAATTCTTATAGTCCATTCCTAGTCTAATGCACTGATTAGTCTGGAACTACTGGACTCTACTTAGACAGACCAGTTTTTACTTTACTATTTCCTTTTCTGTTCTTACTTACATAATGGCCTTATATGCTGTCATTTAGCCATTTTCCTGTCATTAGCCAAAGTCCAGAGTATGCCCAGACTATAAAAACTTGTTTCACCTTGGGAAAAATTTAGCTATCTTCTGCTCACATAGTCACCATCTACCATCTACTGTCTACTGTTCACCACTACCATCCTACCACTCACTGACATTGTCTCCACTGTTCTCTACTGCTTTTACATGCATTTCAATGACCTGAGGTCTGAACTACTGGACTAATGCACCCCAAACTGACTGGTTCACTTCTCAGACCTCCATTAAGTGGTTCCCAACTTCATCTTACTGATCCCCATTATCAGAGTTCCTTTTGGGGTAAACATAATTGCTCCCCCTCATATCCAGGATGACCAGGACTAGCAGGTTTCACCCATAGTCTGCTCCCAGACATTCTAATTACTTTACAATGAGCTTATCATTGCAAGTCATCAGGGGTAATGAGGTCTTCTTCAATGATGAGGGACTCATTGATCTCAATCAATGCAGAGGCCATGGAAGAGGGGGAATGGGGTGGAGTAGGGACTGGGCAGTTGAAATCAGGGGTAGGAGGGTATTCTTGTTGGAAGAGATGCTCTAGGTTGTGGTCAATATCAAGCAATAGATCAAGAGCCCCCAACTGGACCAGGGCAGAGAGAATTCCTTGAGAGGCTCACTCTTGATGGATGGCAAGGAAGGTAACAACTGTGTTGGCTTGTATGAGGTGGGGATCTACAAGTTCAATATGTTCTGAAAAATTGTAAAATCCTTTGATTTGAAGGAAAGCAGTATGTAGCTGCCCAATGGGCAATTCAGGATGGACTAGGCACTCAATGGTCAAGGTGTAGTGAGGGTTGTGAAGGAAGAGGTTCATGAGGGTTTCATTATCAATGCTGGGGGTGAGGATAACCCAGGCCATTTTAGCAACCTCTGTCTGCATCATTATATTGAGCACAAATGGGTAGGAGGGGGTATCAAAATGACTCATCATATAGGGAGGTAGTGGATGGTCAGATACTTGATGAGGAGGTCCTGAGCTCCTTTTAGGTTTTTCTCAGGTTCCCATAAGTCATCTTCCAGCAGGTATCTCTTCCATTGGATCAGGAATTTGTAGTTCCTGAGGGGGCCTTGATGTTTTAATATCCACTCTATTTCATATTCTTCTTTCCTGCTGATAAGGTCAGCTGGGGGTCTAGGGAAGTTTGGTCTGTGGATGCTGTTTTCATGATAGGGAGATAGAAGAGAGGCATGGAAAACAGGGTGTATCTTCCAAGTGGAAGGGAGGCAGAGTTTGAATGTGATGGGGGAGAGAACATCAGTGATAGTGAAGGGGTCCTCTCATTTGGGGAGGTGTTTAGGGGAGGTGTGGATTTGTTGTAGGTTTTTGGCTTTGAGCCAAACCTTGTCTCCTTTTTGGAAGGGGGTGTAATGCCATCTGGTGCAGGTTTTCATTACTTGGGCTGCTAGATCATGAGCTGCTAGGGCTTCACTTCAGGCAGCATTCAGCTCCAAGATGCATTTTTCAAGAGTGGGAAGAGAGAAGGGGGACATGATGGTGGAAAGGGGTTGTGGTTCATATTCCATCATGAGGTAGAACAGAGATTGGTTGGTAATGAATGGGGGCAGTGGTTATGAGTGAATTCAGTGAAAGAAATGAGGTCTGATCATTGGGTGAGGTTGTTTCTGCAGAAGATTTGGAGGTAGGTTTCAATCTTCTGATTTACTTGTTCAGTTTTACCATCAGTTTGCAGGTGGTAGGCAGTAGATAGGGCAAGGTTGTACTATAGGAGCTTCCCAAGCTCTCTGGCAAAGTTGGAGGTGAATTGTGGGCCTTGATCAGAAATAATTTTGTCATACAGGCCAAATTTCAAGTAGACTTTGGTGAGGAAAAGAAGGGCAATGTCTTCTGCAGTGACTGTTTTGATGGTAGGGCAGAGGATCACCCCCTTTGTAAGCCCATGACCAATAAGCTATCAAAGCTGGAAGAGAGGGGGAGGTCAGTGATAAGATCACAGGAGATTTGTTGGAAAGGGCAGGAGCAGGAGGAAGGGATAGGGGTGAGGGGGGGAATGGTGGGGTGGGTATTGATCTTGTTCTGTTGGCATATGATGTAGCCAGCAACATAGTTGCAGACAAAGGAGGCAAGGCCAGGCTACCAGAATTCCTGAGCAACAAGCTGGTGGATCTTTAGGAATCCAGGGTGTCCAGCAGAGGGGTGGTCATAATGGGAGGAAACAATGGATCAACAGAGATGGTCAGCATTGGGGATGAAGATGCAGTCACAGTAGGAGATGATACCTGAAAAGAATTTTCAGTTGGAGAGATGGAAGAAGAGGGCAGAGGGAATATTTCCTTCAAGGGCATGGGTGACCTTGAGGACAAGGGGGTCAGAGGAGGAGGAGGCAGCAAGGGAGGAGGTGAGTTCAATGTCAATCAGGTTAGTGAATAGGTGGGACAGAAGGAGGGTGACATCAGAATTGTCAGAAAGGGAGGAGGAGTGGTCTGGGCAACAAGAAAGGGCATCAGGGGCAGCAATTTGGCTTTCAGGAACATGCTGGAGCTGTAAATCATAGCCAGAGAGATTCAGCATCCATCTGGCTTGCCATCAATTGAGGTTTTGGTGTTTGTAGAAATAAGTGAGGTTCTTGTGGTTCATAAGGACCAAGATCTGGAAGGAGGAGCCTAAAAGGTACTGTCACCACATCTTTAAAGCATGAATAATGGCCAGAAGTTTGTGGTCAAAGATGTCATAGTTTCATTCAGCAGAGGAGAAGGATTAGGAGATGTAGGTGCAGTGTTTGAAGTCTCCATTAGAGTTGGCTTGTAACAGGACTCCTCCAGTGGCAACTTTGGAGGCATTGGTGGAGATGGTGAAGGAGTGAGTGGTATTGGGCATGGTGAGGACAAGTTCCAAGGTGAAACAGTCTTTGAGAGAATTGAAGGTGGTTTGTTGGTAGGGAGTACATTCCCAAGGATGGTTCTTCTGGGTAAGGAAAAGGAGGGGGGCAATGATGTTGGAGTAGAAGGGAATGAACTGCCAGTAGAAGTTGGCAAATTCAAGGAAGGAGTGTACCTCCTTGACTGAGGAAGGGGTAGGCCACTCAGAGATACCTTTCACCTTGACCAGGTCCATGGTAATCTGTCCTTTCAAAAAGATCATGCCCAAGTATTCCACCTGGGAGGCTGCAAAGATACACTTCTCTATTCAGAGGTATAGGTCAAGTTCTTTCATTCATTGGAGAATGTGACAGACTCTCTCCTGATTCAATTCTGGGGTAGGGGAGTGAATCAGGAGATCATCCATGTAAATGACCAACCATCCTTCTGCAATCATGTCATGGAAAGAGTTGTTCATAAAATGCATGAAGGTGGGGGGGGAGTTTGTCAGGCCAAAGAACATGACTTTCAGTTTGAAGAGTCCTTGATGGATGACAAAGGCAGCTTTCCACTGGTCTCCCTCCTTAATGTAGATATTGTTGTAGCCCCATTGCACATTGAATTTGGTGAAAATGAAACAACCCTTAGTCAAGGGTAGCAAACAGCAAGGTGAGATGAACAGGAACAGTAGTGACAAGAGCTAGTTGGAGACCCAGGCATCAACTGAGGACTAAGGGGAAAACCCAGAATAACTCAAATGAGAATCCTGGGGCTGAATTGCCAGCCTTATATACTGTTATAGGGTTTGTACATATTTGTGCAGTATTACTATGTATGGGAGGACTTTAGGGTAGATGTGGGAGTGAGGGACTTATGCCACTGGCCAGGAATGAGTCATGGGGTATTACAGCACTGCCTTGCATAGCCAATGGCCAATGACAAGCAATTGCACCATAATGGTGCAAGATGGAATAATAATGGAGTTATTGGGCTGTGCAAGGGGCTGGGTTGCTAACTAAGGTAAACACAACTTGGCACAGCCATCATGTGGCATGTGAATGCTGTCAGTTGGGACCCATAACAAGGGAGTGGTACACATAGACAAGGAATTGGAGTTGGAAAGGCCAGCAGCTGGGATAGGGATAAGGGCAGAAAAGGAAGGTGAGCAAGTGGTGTCATAACATTACCCCCCTGCTAAAGCTCAAACTCTGGGTGAGCCAAAAGGGAGGGTATGAGTGAAGAGAGCAGTGAAGATGGAGCAGGAGACAAGGTGAGATATGGAAGGATGAGATGCATGAAAGTTGCAAAGCACATTAGGGTAGTGAGTGAGGTTGGAGGCAGGCTCCCAGGTGTGGTCAGAAGTAGAATAGCCCTGCCAATGAACTAGATACTGGATTTCCTGGCCCCAAGGTTGAGAGTCAATGATGTACTCTACCTTATATTCTGAGTCCTGTCCATTAGTGATGAGAGCCAGTCCCAGGAGTGGATGAGGCTGCCCCAGCAGGGGTGCCAGGTACAGTTTCATGCAGGATATGTTGATGACTGGGTGGATGTGCATATGGTGGGGAAGGCAAAGCTCTACCACATTGGACCCTTTCATGGAGATGACCAGGAAGGGGCTGACCCACTGATTTGATAGCTTATAGTAAGGAGTGGACTGGGTAAGGTTGTCAGTGGACAGCCAGACAAGGTTGCTGATGGCATATGATGGGCCATCAACTCAGTGGTGGTCTGCTGTGACCTTCATGTGCTCCTGTGCCTGGGTGAGATGCTGGTGTGTTTGAAAAAAAACTGTCTGGTAGTTGCTTGCAGTCTGTGAGGTGAAGGGGGATTTGGTATTCTAGGGTTGGTATGTCTGTATGACCTAGAAAGGGAAGAACTTGAAAGCAGTGGACTGCTTCACATTAATAGAGAATTGGGCCAGTGGCAACCATCATGCCCAGTTACCTTGTTGTTCAGCACAGTACATATGGAGATATTGGGAAACCTCTCTATTCATCCATTTGGTCTGTCCATTTGTCTGGGGGTGATGTGCAGAAGACAGGCTAGTCATGATTCCTAACTGCTTACATAGGGTTTGCATCAGTGTGAAGGCAAACTGTGGCCCACAATCTGAAACAATGGAGGAGGGAAGTCTGTGATGCTTCCACACATGGGCAAGATATAGGTCAGTGAGGTCTGCTGCTGAACAGGTCTTGGTGCAGGGGATGAGCTCTACCTCCTTTGAGAAATGGTCTACTACCATTAGAATGGTGTCACATCCATTTGAAGAGGGGAGGTCAGTAATAAAGTCCATGGAGATGTCTGTCCATGGTCCTTCCAGGATTGGTAAGGGTTGTAACAATCTCTTTGGTGCCTGATTCCCTGCTCTTGCCTGAGCACACCAGCTGCAATTCTGGACATACTTTTTCACATCTTTCCTCATTCTGGTCCATGCATAGTGCCATGCAAGGAGTTTGAGGATTTGGAGTACTCCAGGATGTTTGCTGACTGCATGATCATAATGGAGGGTCATTAGCCATGTGCAAAGATCCAGTGGAACATAGATCCAATTGTTCTGTTTCAACACCTGATCTGTAATCTCATATCCCTGTGCCATCAGCTTCTTGAGGGTAGCTTGTGGCAACCTGGTGGTTTTGTGCAAGATTTCATCAGTTAGCTTCTCCCTGGGACCTTTTACTGTGACCATTGTTCCTTCCTCTCCTTCTTTGCTTATCTGCCCCACATACTCTGGGGGTATTACTAACAACAAAAGCAGATGCCCTCTCTTGGCAATCTGATCTTATGAGTATCAGGGAAGAGAATAACAAAGTGGTGTTAGTGACCCAGACTTGTGGTATCATTTAAAGTTGAATTACAATAGGTACTGGGCCCAATGAGCCTGTTGCCCATTTAGGTCCTATTGTGTCATGAACCAGGAGAGGTTTTGATGGTCATTCTAGATTTTGAACTCATGCCAAGTGCCCTTCAGATAATGCTGCCAGAATTTGAGGGCAGAAATTATGCTGAGCATTTTTTTGTCAGTAATAGGGTAGTTTCTTTGTTCCAGGGTCATTGAGTGAGAGGAGTAGGCCACCAGGTGCCACCATTCCTCCTTTCATACTGAAAGAACTGCACCTACTGTGTAATTACTGGCATTGCTTTCTAGCCAGTAAACACAGTTGTTGTCTGGGTAAGCCAATACCAGGGCTGTTTTGAACCACTTCTTTAATTCATTGAATACTTCCTTGCATTCTTTTCTCCATTCAAAGGCTACATCCTTCTTTGTGAGATCATGGAGAGGCCATGCTATCTTGGTGTAGTCCTTGATGAAGTGTCAGTAGAAGTTGGCCACTAAGGAAGGTGCAGGTCTGCTGAAGGGTTGTTGGTGCCAGCCACTCTAGTACCACTTTTACCTTTCCTGGGTCCATTTCTACTCCTTCTGGGCTGACTATCATCCTGAGAAATTCTACCTCTGTCATGAAAAATGTGCACTTCTCTGGTTTGACAAACAGATCATTCCTTTCAAGACATTTGAGAACTCTGGTCACCACCTGTTCATGGGCCTGTTGATCCAAGATGGGTGAAAAGATGAGGAGATCATTGATGTACACAATCATGTCAGGCATGTCCTTGAATAGGTTGTTCATCATTGTCTGGAACATGGCCAGTGAGTTGCAAAGGCCAAAGAATATCACTGTGGGTTTGTACACCCCTCTATGGCATATGAATGCAGCCTTCCATTTGTCTCCTTCTTTGATCCACACATTGTTGTAACCCCATCAGAGATCCATCTTGGTGAATAGCTTGGTGGTCTTCAGTTTATCAACTAACTGGGAGATGAGTGGGAGAGGGTAATTATTCCTGACCATGTACTCATTGAGATACCAGTAGTCCTGCACCATCTGCTTTCATCTGTCCTTTTTTTGGTATGAAGAACACAGGGGAGGTTTGTTTGGATTTAGAAGGGCAGATATAGCTCTTTTGTAATTGATTGTCAATGAAGGCTTCCACCTCTTCCTGTTCCTTTGGACTGAGCAGGATAATCCTCTCTTTCTTCAGCATGAAGCTCTCCTTTAGTTTAATGGTGTGATTCCAAGGTTTTCAAAGGGGCATTTGCTTGGACTCCTTCTGCAAAAATACCTTTGCAAAGTGATGGTACTCCAGGGGTACTAGTGTCAGAGCTTTCTCCCTTTCTTTATTTTGCTCTGCCTTCCCTCAGCTTTGTTCTTCAGCTTGGTGTACCTCTAACACCTCTTGTGCATGCCCATCTCATGTCCCTTGTTCATAGTTGCAGGTCTCCAGACACTTGGCAAACATGATCCTCCCCATTTTCCAGTTTATTTGAGGATTGTGTTCCTTGAGCCATGGATATCTGAGGATTATGTCATTGTTTCCAATGTTTGACACATAGGCCCAGAGTTGTTCCTTATGTCCATTAATATCACAGTATACTTCTACTTCTTCCATAATCTTTCCTGCAGCATTTTCCAAGCCATCCACATTGAATATCACAATCATTCTGCAAGTGGTTAGTGTGGGGATACAGTGCTTTCACACAAAGTTGGCATTAATCAAGGTCTGATTCACCCCACTATTGATCAGTGCAGTGGCCTTTACATGTTGTTCTTCTTGTGAGAGCTTTAATTGAATGGTTAGTTTTATTTTCTTTCCTTTATGTATTATCCTTGTATACATCTTGGCTCCTTCTGGGATTTTGGTGGTGGATGAAGGGGAATTAAGCACAGGTTTAGTTTTTTGGTCCCTGCCAGGCTTACTGGGAGACTCCCCTAGACTGACTATGTTAGATACTAGGGTCATTAGTACAGAAGCTAGATGAGAGAGTTCCACCAAGAAATGATTATTAGCCTGTGAGACACCCAGATCATCTCTTAGGCTCTGCCTTTTCCCTTCTGCCCATTCTCAGCATCAGGAAAATCCTCTCCTTCCATTGGTGCAACATGTGCTTCTTTATCAGCCAAGGCTATCTTTCATATCTGCCTTTTTCAGCAGCTGAACTTGTGTTTCCCTTTATGGAAGTGACATTCAGGGCATTGCTTCTTCAGCTTCTTGCAGTCTCAGGCTATGTGCCCTAGTCCTTTGCAATTGAAACACTTTTCTGAACTCCCCTTGATAGTGAAGACTCATTCTTTATCTTCATTTTCAAACCAGTCTACCTCCATTCAGTCTTCTCTTCAGCCATAGTCTGGTTGTTGGCCCTGTATGAATGTCAAGGCCTGCATTGCACAGCCAACATCTCTGATATTCTGGAGATAATCAGCAGGAG
>JBBPTI010000234.1:0-18136 GCA_038093995.1 Tylopilus aff. callainus | reverse complement strand
CCCAACTGACCCAACTGACCCAACTGACCCAACCGCTCCTAGCGGCCCACCTGAGGCAAGCATGGCCTCTTCCCCTTTCTCCATTAATTATATGTTATTTTTCTACTGACTTGCAGCGAATGAAGACGCGAACCCAGGGTTGTGGTTCGAAATGGACTTTTCATCCAGCTTATAAACTCGTCCCCTGGCCTGCCTCCCTGTCCCAAATGCACTCCCCCTTTTATCTTCACCAGGACCACCCTCACCACTACCCTTGCAGCAGACACAAGTCCAAGTCTGACGTCCAGGTAAGCTTCCATTCCCTATTGACCACACATGCAAATGCATGTCACAGGTCCACATGCAGTGTTCCTTTTCCTTTGAGGGGCTCCAGTCTGGCGCCTACTTTGCCTCACTCAACGAGTCTGATCTCCAGTTTTACCGCCTTTACGGGCAGCCAGTCATCATCCCCTCCCCAGACGAGCCCGACACCAACTTTGTCCTCCACAACCCCCTCCAGCACCATGGCCTCCACCTCAACCCCCCTATCTTCTCCACCAAGTCATACACCCTCCAGAACCCTCTTGGCGATGGCCTCGTCCTGACTCGTGGTCTGCATCCTGGCCACGATTGGCAACAGATCAAACAGGAACCCAATGAGGTGTGCCACATGATGCTGACGTTGTTCCCACCACCTCATGTTCTGATAGAGCATCACGACATACTCTAACTCTGCCTTGCCTGCCATCACTTGTCAGCTGTACACTCTGCCTGAGCACAATGACAACAGCTTGGTGAGTGTGACACCACCAGAGACGTGTGTGGATGACCAGAGGCCCATCCCAGCCACCTATGACGAACCACCGATGGACTCATTGCCTTATCCTCCGCTGTATTTCCAGGGCAGTGCATAGAACATGAGGTCTCTGTTGTTTGTCCACAACACCTCCTGGGAGGACTCTTTCACTCATGCACCCCATTTGACAGTCCCTAGTCAGTCATTCATGCTCAGCACACTCGCTCTCTCAACCACATCCCTTGCTATTAGCCACTCGTTCACATTGCCCCCGTTTGCGGTCCTCGTCTCCACAGTCCTCTCTCTGCCTCTCCCCCACACCACATTCAAAGCTGTCCCTGGACAAGATGCCTGTTCTGGCATGCCTGTTCTGTCGAGAATGCAAGATTGCCTGTGGCCCACCCCAACCAGGTAGCAAGGACAAGACATGCAAGTGAGTACATCTTCTGTTTAAACAATACATCTGGTACTTTGCCTGTGTGTGCCAATTTGGATCCATGCCCATGTCAGATTCAATGGACTGGGTCTACTTTGGGGGCTTGCCAGTTATCTCCCTTCAATCACCTAATTCTTGCTAATTTCCATGGTACATTTTTGTTT
The DNA here is from genome assembly GCA_038093995.1 of Tylopilus aff. callainus. Taxonomy (NCBI): domain Eukaryota; kingdom Fungi; phylum Basidiomycota; class Agaricomycetes; order Boletales; family Boletaceae; genus Tylopilus; species Tylopilus aff. callainus. The sequence continues at coordinate 16,761 of JBBPTI010000234.1, read as the reverse complement.
GCCGAGTATGTGCTCATATACGTTTCCTTTCTCAGTCAATGTGCCTGGTGACATCTGAAATGTGAATATCCCCTTGAGTCTTGAAGGGGAAAGCGAGAGTGCCAGTTGCTAATTCCTCAAATCTCCTCCGCAATCCCTGAGACCAATTCAGACGAACCCATAGTCATCTTGCTCAAGAATTGGAAACGCACGGTGGACAAGTCAACATAGGCGATGTCCTACTCATTACATCTGTACTCATCTCGTATTTTCTAATGCTTCGTTATGCTTTGCTCATTTCTTTCTCTCACGCCTGATGACATCTTATTTGGTTCCCCACTTTCCCTGCTTTCTTTCATGGCATGCTGTGATGCACATAGAAACCCTCTCCTACTTTTCGGGATCCCATATTCATTATTGAAGGATTCATCTTTTCTCATGGGTCGTTGTTATTGCTATGCACTGCTCCTTGATCATGATTCCTTGTACATGTGATGTATGAGTGGATCACTCATGTCAAAAAGTGCTTTTTATCACAAGTCAATGTACCTGTGGCACTCTGACCTTGGTTCAACTTGCCAGTGGACTCTAATTGAACAATTTGGTTCACTGCATCTGTCTGTATTGACATCCTGTACATGTTAGAATGCAGAAATCAAATAGTGTACATTTGCTGGAATCCAATAATTTTTTATGCAACCTATGTCACAAGCATATCTATATTGCATACAGCAACAAAACAAGAATTTGTTTACAGCAATTTGAAAAATACTGCAGAAAATGAGAGGAGCAAAAAACACACCTCACTTTTGTCATATACCAGATCCAACTCTGGTCCTCCAGCCCCTAGTCTGACTCAATTCTGGACTAACCTAATTCTGGACCACTTACTCTGGACTCCTCCACACCTCCATAACTATGATCTCCTTTGTAGAGTACACTGCCTTGTAGAAGCTCTAATAGTGACTATGTATTAATATTGTAGCTACATACCTGTAGAAGCTCTAGTAGTGACTAAAGTAACTACAGTCACTGTGGAAATGAGTTTGTAGTCAGACCTTAATGAGAACTATGGACATGATATAAACTGACTGAGCAAATGCCTGAATGATAAATCACAGTGTAATCAGATGGTCTAAATTTTGGACCTGAGGATGACAAATGATGACCTAAACCCAACCTTGAATTTACCACAAAAGGTATAAACTTATGTTTTTTCAACTTGACTAACACCAGTATCATCAATTGGATTTCAGTCAAGGTATACCCTATATACCAATTGTTCTCAATGTCAGGGAAGTTCAATTTTGAGCTCAGGTGAGTCTCTTTTTTCATCCCAATGCTACTACCATTGCTCACTACCAAAAAAATGGCTAATGACCCCAGCAACAACTATGATGGTCTTGAACTCCCTGGATTCCTCAAAATCACACTTCTGAGGCATACCAAGACCTTCATTTTCAGAGTTGACCACCCTGAGCCTTTGGTAAGCACTGTCTTAAACACTTTGATTCTCTACATAATATATCCATTAGCTCTTCAAAATCAGGTGTGCTGGCACTCTTAATGCAGATGTGCAAGCCCCCATGGCACCACCCACATTCCTGGCCAACACAAAGAGTACTTTAGAGGCACCTGAGCCTCTTGATCACAAACACATCAACAGTGCTAGTGTTATACCTGCCAAGTGCCCTGTGCCTAAGGATGATAGTGATATGAAGCCAGAGAGTGATCTGGATAACCACATTCTTGCCCCAGAAACTTCTAAGGTATCATTTCTACTTGATCACAATATTGTATTTTTAATGATTATATTGACTACTTGGTCATTCAGTTCAAGATACAAGCCCCCATTGCACCACCTGCACTCCTGGATACTATGAAAAGTTCCTTAGAGGTGCCCAAGCCAGTTGATTGCAAAGTCAACAGTGCTAGTGTTATACCTGCCAAGTGCCCTATGCCCAAGGATGACAGTGAGACAGAGCCAGAGAGTGATCTGGATAACCATGTCCTTGTCCCAGAGACCCCAAAGGTATTGTGTCTACTTTATCACAATATGTTTTTAATGATTATACTAACTACTACTTGGACATATAGTTCAAGTCAACAGACAAAGGGAAAGGAAAAGCTGAGCCCCCGCATTCCAGGAGCTTTGCCTCTCCTAGGTCAAAGTATCACAAGGGCTATGGATCTCCTGGCATGTCTACTAAATGTTTCAAAAACATGTAATTGTGTGTACTAGACATTATAGGGAACATTATTTCCCTACAGTTGTAGACAGGCAACTGGAGCCCATACACCCTGTTACACACATGAATGAACATAGGTACACTTTTTCTCGATTGTATTGCTACACTCCCACTTTAGGCACTCCACTCCTGTGCCACCTTGCTGTGCCTCAGCCACTCCTATACCCACTGCTGAAATCGCCTGGAAATGCTTATAGCATCCGGGCACCTTACAAAGGTAGAGTAAAGCCCTGTTTACCTAAGCCAACCCAATCAGCCCCAGTCAGCCCTTACACAATCACACACCACCCTTGTGCACTCTTGCACCATCCTGTCTCATGCCTGTAGCAATAGTCCCTCACATCGCACCACATTGTGCCATCCACTCCCACCCCAATCGCATATGTCCCTCTCATTGCCTCTCTTGCACAGACCAGGCTAGTTCCTGGCATCCATTTCCTGTAATAGTAATATGGCCTGCCCTAGTGTACATTCAGACAGAGTTCTAATTAGCTACCATGTAGTATTTAAACCCAAGTGCTCTCGCTTGGATTCCCTAATCGAGTTTACTTGGGTCTTCCCTTAATGGTGACCTAGCAGCAAAGACCTTGAGTTCCCAAAGCCTCACTAAGCATGCCATCTATAGTGGCATACTAGCAACACTCACCATCATTGAGGTTGTTTCATTTAAACTTGATTCCCCTCTTCACCATCGCCCACAATAACCCCAAAGACCTTCTCATCATCATTACAAACAGTGAGCTCAGTGTACTGACAGGACAAACTATATTAACCCCATTGATGGATACTAGTGCTGGTTATACATGCCAAGTCAGCCCCCACTGTTCTCCTTGCAGCAGAATGCGTTGGACAACCCCTAGTCATTGCAGCACCCAGACCAGTCACCACCCTCAACCTTACCCTCCTTGCAGATGCCACCCTCTCCTTTGAAGAAGAGGCCCACATCACAGAAGCCAAAGCCCAGCAAGCACTCTTGGATGACATTAACTGGCTACTAGAGGATGTAGCCAAGTATAGAGAAAGAGAGGAGCGATACAGGACCAAGTTAAAAAGGTCTGCCTCCCCATACCTGTTGTATCCACCTTTGCCAGTCCCCTGCACCTGTGTGCTTTGCTGCCACAGCCCAGCACCTCCACCACTCTCCCCCAACACCATCCTTAGCCTTGAGGCAGAGGCCACCACCTACTCTGCTACTGCTGCTGCCTATGCCCTAGAAATAGAGTGCATCATTGACAACCTAGCTATGCCCCCTTCCCTTACCCCTTCGCCAGTTGCATGTGCCTGCAAGCACCACCAATTCCTCTGCACTGTATGCTGCACCCAATATTCCCCCATCATCCATGCCAATGAAGTTGGAGGTCAGCTGCGCCCTTGCCAACTACTTTGCTGCCCTCTTTAATCTCATTGTCCTATTATATGCTCCAAAGTATCATACTATACACAATTTTCTTCTTGTTTGCAGTCACACTCTACTTGCTTTACTCATTTATTGCCTTGATTAATCTCACCCTCGCACAAGCTGATTACCAGACCTCCCCTCTCCTCTTTTCTTTCCATATCAATGGTCTCCAGATTACCACTAGTCTAGGCTACTGCCACCCCCAACAGTCTTGGGCAGACCAGCTGGTAGAAGAACAGCAGGGCCCTTGGTAGATACCAGCTGCTTGTAAACAAGAATCTCTCTCTCTCTCTCTCTTTTCTCTCCCTCTTTCCATCTTGTCTTGAAGGCCTATTGCCTTCTTGTTGTACCACCTCTAGCTCTCCTCCTTTCTTTACAGGAACCCAGACCTACCCCCATTGCAGTTTGAGTAAGAACACTCGCAGATGGGCATCAAGCAGTCCATCATAGGCAACACACATTGCACCCTGGCACCACAGCCAGAGATCAAGAGAATCCTCCATCACCTGCAATGCCTAGGCTACAACAGCCACCCTGATCTAAGGAAATAGAAGATGGTAGTCTGCAGTAAGGAACTACCCCTGCTAGCATTCCAAAGGCCCTACAGATATTGGGCACCCCCAGCAGAATGCTACCCCAAAGTAAGAAAGGTATGCTTTGGCCCCAGATGGGTACACTTTGACGATGTCCCAATGACTTTTAAACACCCTTGCGGATGTGAATGCCCCAATTGCAGACAAACTCCAGGTAGCACTCAATGAGTTTGTCCTACTCACTGGCCAGATGGCCCAATTAGCTGGTTCATTGCAACACAGCAACCAAGAAATTACGATCTTCAAACAGAGCCTTACTCAGGCCCAACAGACCATCCAAGGATTATGGACCCAAATCAGCTCACTTCCTGGTGGAGCTGGTATAGTGCTGAAAACAGCTTGGAAAGTGGAGATATTCACTGATCCCAGTGTCTATGAAGGGAACATTGCAAAGTTCGAAGAATGGTGGGCCAAGATGAAGGCCTGGCTGCTGATGAACAGAGATGCCATTTTGGCCAACAGCTATGAAGCAGTAGTCACAGTCTTGTCCCAGCTCAAAGGTCCCAAAGCTGGCCCATTCATAGAAATGTGCCTGAAGCACAGCACTGCTTACCTCTGGACAGACCTCAAAGGTGAAATGGAGGGCCTCTTCTGCGCAGCAAACCAGAAGGATTGGGCCTACCTCCAACTTGAGCGCTTCACCCAGCAGAACATGCATACCAACGACTTCCTAGTCTGCTTGGAGGCACTCTACCTGTAGGCAGACATCAATGACTTGCATGGCATCTGGCTCTTAGAAAAGAACACTGCCTGCCACATTGTTTTACAGATCTTCAAAGAAGGAAAGAGGAAGACAAGACCACCAGAGTACCTAGTGAAAATATGAAAGGTAGGATGTGCCATGGAGGTGCTCTCATTCATCAGAGGACCAGACCAGCAACAGCATGCAAACCAGTCCTGAGTCAGACAAGTCAGACAGTCTGTCAAAGAAGAACTGGCTAAACAGCTCACCACGATCAAGACTGAGCAGATCTACTTCAACTGCAAGACGAAGGGCCACAGAGTCTGGGACTGCTGAAAGCCCAAGGTAGATCAGTGCCCCCAATGCCACTTTGTCCAAGGAGGGCACTTCAACTGCTGCACCAAGCCTAGGAAAGCCCATGCCATTGAGGCATCATAGCTGAAGCAGGCCAGCTCCCTGAACATACCAGTCACAGAGCTGGCTCAGCAGATAGTCCAAGTTATGAAGTCCAAGAAAGAGTCAGATTTTCCCATGGCAAGCCCATCAGACTCGGAAAAAAAATGGGCCTGAAGGGCATGTCGGGCACCCCGAAGGTGAAGCAATCTTTCCTCTCACAACTTGTACAGTATCTAGCTCTCCCTACTCACCCAATGCCCAGTTAAGAGGGGCCTACAATGCAGCCTGGTGGGAACTGAGAAAATAAACCCATGCTTAATTCCTCTTCACTCTATTGACCTCCTCATGTGAGAAAAGCCCCAACACAAGGCACACCCCTTATTTGCATCCTTGGCCAGCAGTGCTGAGAAGTCCTACTCAAGGTCCAGCTAAAAACCCAAGACCAACCCTTCTGTGATGCTTCTGCCCTCTTAGACAGCAGAGTGCAAGCCTCCTTCCTTCACTGGAGGTTCATCCACAAAAACAACATACCAACCCATACACTATTAAATCCGATACTGGTCTTCAATGTGGATGGAACCCTGAACAAAGCTGGCCCCATCACTGAACAAGCCTGGGTCCTGCTAAAGTATCAGGGACACCTGGAATACATCATCATGGACATCACCGACCTAGAAAAGAACAATGTCATCCTCAAGTACACCTGGCTCTGAGAGCACAACCCACAGATCAATTGGGAGACCAGAAGGGTAACCATGGGCGCATGCCCTGAGTCCTGCAACTACCAAAGCCTCTTCCAGGTAGTCCAATCAGCAGAAAGTCAGGAGCTCTGACAGATGCAAGAGTGGGCCAAGGAGCTGCAAGAAGTATGAGCTGTTGGAGCATGCGACACTAAGAACTCTGGTATTCCAAATCTTATTCTGTGATGTGTATATATGTTCCATGTTTGTTTCTGTCTTTCCCCTCAATTGTCTTATTGCATGGTTGAGGGGGTAAGTCCTATCACTTATATATGATACTAGCATACTTATAATCCCTGTAGATTAACTCTCGTTTAGGTAAATGAATCATCTTATCACACAGTTGAGGGGATTAACTCTTGTCTAGTCCTAAAGGTTATGAGCCCTGGCATGGTGCTGTGAACCATGCTGACCAACCTAGATGGATATAGAGTATCCCGCTGCACAATATCAATTAAGGACAGGTCACTCTCCTGCCTAACTTGTCACAGAGATCCTACTGCCCCAACAGTCTGATCCCCAATAGAACATATACTTATAAGCTCCTGTTTGGACCCATTGCCTTCATGTCTTGTCCCATCACTCAAGGACACACCCAGAGTGTGTGTGCTGCAAACAGTCAATCCCCCATGTCCCCAGCAGTCAAACCTGTGCCCAATGGGCCTGCCCCTGCCAGTAACCCTATAGTAGCTCCTCTCCTTGCAGCCCCTGTCACTTGGCCCATGTTTGGTGGGGCTGCTCCTGTAGGTGCTGTACCTTCTACCCCTGTGGCCCATAGCCTTCCCGCTAATGCCATGGCCACCTCTGTTACACAAATCGATTTGAGCATGACTGATGCTATCAAAGTTGTCACCTCTGTTCTCAACTGTGGATCAAACAATTGGCCTGAATGGAGCATAAATTTTAAGAATTACCTACTTTCCAAACATGCTTGGCCTTATGTCCTTGGAACTATCACTCAACCAACAGAAGCAGCCAACTCTATAGGTGCTGCAATGTGGGATGCAAACAACAAAGCTATCATAGCAATCATGCACAGCTGATGCTCTTTAGAGGAGAAGCTTTTTCTTGCTGGCCAGATGAATGCATTCCATGCTTGGAACCTGTTGCACAACCGCCACAAGCAGATTGGACCCATAGCTCAGATCACCTTGATCCAAAGGCTACTACAAATTCATTACAAAACTTCTGAGCGTTTCTCTACAATGAGCATCGAAATTGCTGAGTCCATACAGTGCATACAGTATATGCGATGGGTCTACCCTCAGCCAACACCTTTACCCTCATCATGATGATGAATGTGATGGGAGACACCCTGCCACAAGTTTGAGACCAAATTGCAGATGCTATTGTCTGCAGCTCTGCATCTGACCCATACATGCCAATGCAGGCACACACATGCCTTGACATGGAACAACAGCTTGTCGATTCTAGATATTGCCTCAGGAAATCTTGTCCTTGCAGCCACCATGAAACAACATCTGTCTCGTGCTGGCAAAACCTGCACTGTTTGTGGGAAGCCTAGGCATCTCAAGTGTTGTGTGAATCCTAGTTGTCCTCTGGGTTGTCGCATCAGTCACACATGGCCTGAATGTTTCAGTGAAGGTGGAGGCCATGCAGGGCAGCATGAGGCCATCCTCAAAGAGAAGGCAGAGAGAGCTCAAGTGGGCAACAACAATCCTAGGTCTGGTGTCATCTCTATGGGAAAACCAGGAACTGTCTGATATGACACAACAGGGTGTGCCTATTTTGTGGATCCTAACACGAACATGGCATTCACCCTACATAATGGACTGACCTCTGACCCCTTCCCTACAGCCACACAGGAGTTCGCCAGCCTTGCATCAGACGTGATGACTCCTAGTATTGCAGACTCTTGGGCCCACGACTCAGGCAAATATGATGCTCTTTTCCTCAATACCCTGTTCTTACATTCCTCTGTCAATTGGTGCTCCAACAGTCGACCTGTGGATCTTGCTGTAATCACCTATAAGGTGCCCAACCAACATTCCCCCACGACCATTGATCCAGCGATTACACCCTTCTTCTTAGACACTGGGGCATCTGTCCACATCAGTAATAGTCAGTCCAATTTCTTCTGCCTGTGACTGGTTGCCCCTTATATGGTTCATGGCATTGGTGGATCTGCTGTTTAAGCTGTGGGCATTGGGTTGATTCATCTGATTGTCGCTAAGGGAATTCACATCACACTGGATAACATCCTATTTATCCCCAATGCCATGGTTTGCCTCATCTCTGTCTCTGCATTGACCACATCTCATAAGTGCACCACACACTTTGCTGACTCCTGTTACTGGGTTACCTCTGCAAATGGGACCTGGATCCTGTCAGGGACACTCACAGTGCATTGCCTTTATGCTATATCTGGTGGTCAACTAACAGCTGGACATGCATTTGCTGTCATGAATGGACCCACTCTAGAGACCTGGCACTGCTGTCTTGGGCATGCAAATTATCGTGCTGTTGTTGAGTGTGCTCATTGTCATGGTATGCACGTTCCCACCTCTCCTTCCCCACCCTCCTGTGAACACTGCATCACTGGAAAGCAGACACATTCCTTGGTACCAAAGGTTAGGGAGGGTCTGAGAGCAACTTGGAGATTGGGGATCATCCATGTTGACATTATGAAACACCCAGATCATATCTCAGCTTCTGGCCATTGTTATGTCTTGAACATAATAGATGACTTCTCTTCCTACTGCTGGTCAATCCCCTTGAGTGCCAAATCAGATGCCTTCTCAGCCCTCCAAGCCTAGGAACTGGCATGAGAAACAGAAACAGGTCTATGCATTGGAATCTTGCAATTTAACAATGGCAAACTCAAATGCAGGGACCTTAAAGCATGGTTTGAGTCACGCAGGTCACAACACCAATTTACTGCCCCTTACACATCCACACACAACAGTCATGTTGAGCAAGTGCATCGCACTCTCATGGGTAATGTTATGCACACACCAGAACTAGGCCCCAATTTTTTGCCTTAGCTAACAGCCTAGCTAACCCTTAGCAGCGCCCATAGCAGTGCGCTACACTTCACCTGCAGTGCACTACACTTCACCTACAGTTGCTACACTCTTGCACTCCCCCACAGTCACATAACAGGTACAGCCACTCGGCCCTGGCAATAGCAATAGCTGGATGCCCCTAACAAGAGCACAGCCACCTTCCCAGGCTCTTACTGGCCAGAGGCCTCTACCTATCAAGAGCAGCATAAGCAGACTTCGGCATGGATGCTGACCCCAGCAGATTGACTCAGCAACAGGTCTAGATCCTTGGCAACCAGCCTCAGCCCTAGCCTGAACTCCCACACCCCCATGCATGACTCAGCAGATGCCTTAGCAATTGACCTGCGCCCCAATGGCGACATACAGCTACGCAATTGCACCACCCACTCCCATGCCTATAGCAGAATCCCCACAGTTGCACCATAGCATGCCATTGCATAGCCACAGTCATCCAACCAATAGCAGAAGAACCGCCCTTGCCCTAGACCCTAGCCACAGCAGGCTGGCCCTCAAGCCCAGCCATTCAGCCTGGCAGACCAGCAGTACAGCTTACCCAATAAGTAAACCCCTTCTACCTGATACAGTACTTAGACTTGCCCCAGACACTTTCAAGCTCCGCTTAGAATAAGTATCTCATGTAGTATATAAACCTGCCTCTTGCAGCCTCGGACCCTCAGTCAATCATTAGTGGGCTATGGCATACAATGCCATAGCAAGGTCTAAGGCTAGCAAAGGGCTTAGCACCCAATGCATTGTTCATTAGCCATACCCCTTAGCAGACCGTGCCCAGCAATGGGTGGCAGGTTGTCATCAGCATTCACTGCAGTTGACTCCCCTCATCCACAATGTCTCCCTAGAGCCATAGCAGCCCTCATCACTAACAGCTACACTCAGGCTGTTTCAGGTAAGGCCCATGCTATGCACTCCTATGCAAAGATACCTGTGAACCGATGGGATGAACTTGTCCTTACCGCCTGTTACCTCACTAACTGCACTCCTGTGAAATCACAACAGGGGTGCACCCCTTATAAACAGTGGTATGGTAGGCCCCCAGACTACTCACATTTGCAGGAGATCAGTTGTCATGCATTTGTCCTTGTGCAGAACCAGCATAATCCCAAAGTATTTGACTGTTCTGTGGAATGTGTCCTGATTGGGTACTCACTCGATTCTAAGGCGTATCAATGTTTCCACTGCACTACTGGGAAGGTTTTCACATCCTTCCATGTCTTGTTTATTGAATCACACCAATCCCCCCCCTCATCTCCAATACCAGCACCATTGGCACCATCCACAATATCAGCCATAGCATGCACTTTGCCCACTCCTGTGGTCACACCATCTCCCCTGCATCGTTCAAGTTGAATATCTCATGCTGCTGAATGGCATACAGTGTCTGCATGCACTCCTCTTGCCATGTTACTCGACAACAACGAATTTATTATCTCTTCTTCAGCCAATGAGGAGAAGGACCCTTGGTTTGCTGGTGTTGCATTAGGTGACAATTATGATGATCCTGCCACCTATCAAGATGCCATGGCTTCATCCTATGCTGCTGAATGAACTCAGGCACTTCAGGAAGAGTTTGATTCCCTCAAAGAGCTTGGGGTTTATCATTTAGTGCCTCATTCTGCTGTATCCTCAGGCTGTTGTATTATGCATGGCTGCCCCATCTTTAAGATTAAAAGAGATGAACATGGTAATCCCACCCATTTCAAGGCCTGGTATGTTTGTTGTGGTTACACAGCTGTCTATGGACAGGACTACATGAAGACTACTTCCCCTACTGCATGCCTGGAGTCTTTCCATGTCCTTGCTCACCTAGGTGTGGCACTCGACTGGGAGATGGAGCAACTGGACATCAAAATGGCCTTCCTCAATGGTATACTCATCCCAGACAAGGTTTGCTACATGGAACAGCCTGAGGGCTTCTCAGCCCCTGGCCTTGAGGACTATGTATGGGAACTCCAGCAGGGCCTATATGGTGTTACGTCCTCGCTCGCGCCCCCATTCAACCCCTATTTTTTGCCCCTATTGTGGATGGTATCAGCTCTCGGCCTCGCTTACTAACAGCATTCACACGCCACACGATGGCAGCGCCAAGCTGTGTTTACCTTAGTAAGCAGGCCCAGTCCTTTACACAGCCCAATGACATCATCATCACACCACCTTGCATTATCAGCGCCCGGGCTGCGCAAACCAGTGCAGTGACTCCACATGACTCACCCATGGCCAGTAGCGATAAACCCTCATTCCCACGTCTACCCTGAAGTTCCCATATGTAGCCATCCCGGTACAATATGGACAAACACTCTGTAATAGTATAAATAGCCCCGCAATTGAGCCCCAGAACCTCATTCGAGTTATTCTGGGTTTTCCCCTTAGTCCTCAGTCGACGCCTGGGCTCCCACTAGCTCTAGTCACCCGTTCTATTCCCGCTGTCATACAGCTCACTAAGCAGCCCCGCCTAAGGGTTGTTTCATTATAACTCGAATCTCTCACGCTTCGCCGTCGCCGTCGCCACCCCGAAGCACTCGACAGTAGTGAGCTCTGCAGAGTCGCCGGCCGTCATTACTGACAGCCCTCTGCCCTAGTGAACCCCGCCCAGATCTCAGTACCGTGTCCTGAGTACGCGCTCGACATCGCCGCCCTCGCCACCAGTGCCCACCTCTTTGTAGAGGAGCACCCCCGCCTTTTCACACAAGTCTTCAACCCCGCCTCCGCCGCCACGCAACAAGAAAGGAGGTTAGTAGGGGAATACAGAGAAGTGAAGAAGGAAGAGGAGGAGGAGTTAGTACTACCGCCGTCCCCTGCCCCTTCCCCTAAGCGTGAGTCGACCCCGCCCGAGTCAGTCGACCCGAACGACCTAGAGGGTCCCTATCGTGACCCCACCTCACCCGAGACCTGCCGTCACCTCGACGAAGAGTACCGTCGTTGGCAAGAGAACCACGCCTGGTTCTTAGTAGAAGAAGCCCGCCTCGCACACCGCGAGAGAATTGCTGCAGCCCGAGCTGCCCACCGCACCGCCGCCGCCACACTTGTCCGACTGGATAACGGTCCGGGACGCCTACGCCCTCGCGCATCTTTGCGCCACCCTCTTCACTTTTAGTCGTTTGATAGTGGCCCCTGCCACTGTTTCCATTCAATCTCTTTTCTCTGCATACCTACATCTCATTTTAGGTATTTTCCTCGCCCGACTTGTATGACCTTTCAGCTCCTGCTGATTACCTTTACTTTTCTTGTCGTCTTCTTTTCCATTCTCCTTACATACTTTTTGCTTCGACTTCTCTCTCTTGTCGCACGAGAACTCACCCTGCTTCAGTTTCAGATAGCCGTCCGCGAAGGAGCCTACTCCTTGACCTTCGGATACGAGAGACAGGCTATCCATGCCGAAGAAGAACAGCCGCAGCAGAATTACAGCTGGTAGTTATTAAAATAAACTTCTTTTCGCCCTAAACCCGAGTGACCGCAATAGGGCAAGTGTTTACGAAACTCCAACGGAAGGAGTACGCACGGAAAAAACAGACACCGAGACCGATCAGCCGACCACAGATACTGCCAGTTAGATCCACCCCATATCGAGCCACCAGACACCCAGCCGTAATCGAAGAATACCAGAGAAGAACTTGGGTGATACGAGACGGAAAAAGAATTCAGATCCAGAAAACCCATGTAGCGCGCCATTATGTCAGCATCCACTCTCCAAATCCTCGGAGACCCGAACCTCACGTGGGAGGACAAGATTGCAGCCGTTGCCACAGAGTTCGCTACGCTAACAAAACAGAATCAGCAACTCTACAACGGGTGCATCGAGGAACAGAAGAAGACCACAGCCTTGCTGAAGGATGTTGCCGCGTTAGAGCAAACTGTAAGTAATCTCAACAACGCAGCCACCGCCGGAGGGAAAGCGGCACGAAAGGTTGAAGTATTTGCCGACCCCAGAGATTACGAGGGATCCGTCGCCAAGTTCAAAGAATGGTGGGCCAAGATCAAAGCCTGGCTACACACGAATCGGTCCACCATTCTCCCAAAGAGTTATGAAGCCATTACTGCGGTGTTATCACGACTAAAAGGCCCGAAGGCTGGTCCGTTCACCCAGACCCAACTATGCCGCGGGCAAGGCTATACTTGGGATGAGCTCATCCAAGAAATGGAAAGCCTATTCCAATTGGTGAACCAGAGGGACTGGGCGGTCGCCCAACTCGAACAACTCCGACAAGGCACCCTCCAGACTGATGATTTCCTAGTCCAATGGGAAGCCTTGTACCAAATGGCCGAGATCGACGACAGCCATGCCATCTGACTCCTAGAACGGAACACCGCCTGGCACATTATCCTCCAGATATTCAAGGAGGGCGCCCGGAAGTCAACCCCGGCCGCCTATCTCCAGAATATCTGCGACGTGGGATGCGCGATGGAGGCCCTCACATTCATCAGGGGCCGACCGCATCAGTATCAATCCCGCGGGGACCGAATGGAGGTAGATCGTTTCGAAGAAGTGGACGAGGAAGAAGTCTTCGCCATAAAAGGAAGCCCCGGGAAGTGTTTCAATTGTAAGGGCACCAGGCACATGGCCCGAAACTGCAAGAAGCCGAAGAACCAGTGTTCGGAGTGTCACTTCCATGGGGGAGGACACCGTTTCAGCTGTAAAAAGAGGGTCGCGCGAAGGATTACGCTGGCACCCGACGAAGCAAGGATGGCCCCTATGGAAGAGTTGGATTTTCCCAATGCCGAAAAGGAGCAGAAGGGAAAAGGCAGAGCCTGAAGGACGATCTGGGTGTCCCGCAGGCTAATAATGATGTTCATTTCTTGGCGGAACTAACTAAACTCGTAACCATGCTAACCGCTTTAGTATCTAATATAGCCGGTCTAGGGGGGTCTCCTAGCGAGCCTGGCAGGGACCGAGATACTAAACCTGTGCTTGATTCCCCTGTTTCCGCCAAGCAAACCCCAGAAACCCCGAAAATGTATACCCGGGTGATCCACAAAGGGAAGGAGATTAAACTAATCGTACAGGTTAAGCCTTCACCCTCAGAGAAGTACATCAATGCAGAGGCCCTGATCGACAGTGGGGCAAACCTCACCATTATCAGTCGAAAATTCGTGCAAAGGAATAGAATCCCCACTCTAACGGCCTGCAGGAAAATCGTTGTCCACAACGCAAACGGGTCAGAGAACGCCGGAGGGCCGATTACAGAGGAGGTAGAAGTATACTGTGATCTCAACGGCCACAAGGAACTGCTCCGGGCTTATGTCTCAGAGATCGGCAGCAACGACCTCATTCTCGGATATCCCTGGCTAAAGGATCATAACCCACGTATCAATTGGAAGACCGGCCAGGTACAATTCACCCACTGTCCGGAGACGTGTAATTACAAAAGAAAGGCCCAGGGTATCCATCAACAAGAATTCGGGGAAGCACTCCATGCCGAACGGAGAAGCCGAGAGAAGCAGGTTCAGCCCAATCCAGGAGAGCAGTCAATCTCGCTAGTCCCGAAGCAATATCATTAGTTCCGTCGGGTATTCTCTCAGAAGGAGTCGGAGCGCATGCCCCTGCGGAAACCCTGGGACCACGCAATCGATCTCAAGGACTCTTTCCGGCCAAAGAAAGGAAGGATTATCCCTCTAAGCCCCCAGGAACAAAAGGAGGTAGACGACTTCGTGGAAGACCAACTAAAGAAAGGATATATTCGCCCCTCGAAGTCCGAGCAGACATCTCCTGTCTTCTTTGTCCCGAAAAAGGATGGACGGAAAAGGATGGTGCAAGATTATCGCTATCTTAATGAACACACCGTCCGGAACAACTATCCGCTCCCCCTGATATCTCAACTCGTCAATAAACTAAAAGGGGCATGGTTGTTCACGAAGATGGATCTCCGATGGGGATACAACAACGTGTGGATCAAAGAAGGAGATGAATGGAAGGCCACTTTCGTTTGCCATCAGGGGGCCTACGAACCCATGGTAATGTTCTTCGGGCTCTGTAATTCCCCCGCCACGTTTCAAACGATGATGAATGACCTATTCGCAGATATGCCAGATGTGGTGGTATACATTGATGATCTCCTGATCTTCTCCAATAGCTCAGACCTAACGTCACACGAACGAAGGGTGAGAGAAGTGCTAGAACGACTGGAGAAGAACGACCTCTTTGTAAAACCAGAAAAATGCACCTTCTCAGTGACAACAGTAGAGTTTCTTGGGATGATCGTCGGACCCACTGGGATTGCGATGGATCAGGGAAAGGTAAAAGCCGTAACAGATTGGCCTAGACCAAACACCCTGCGACAGACTCGCGCCTTCCTCGGTCTCGCTAACTTCTATAGGCGATTCATTAAGGACTACGCAAGGATCGCCAGGCCACTCCATGACCTCACAAAGAAGGACGTGAGCTTTGAGTGGACCCCGGAATGTGAAGAGGCGTTCAAACGACTAAAAGGGCAATTTACCACAGCCCCGGTGCTCGCCTATCCTGACAATGACTGCCGTTACCGGCTGGAAAGTGACACCAGTAACTCCGCCGTAGGGGCTGTGCTCTCAGTCCAGAAGGAAGACCGATGGCATCCTGTAGCCTTCTCATCCCACTCCATGACTCCCGAACAGTGGAACTACCCAATCGCCGATAAAGAGATGCTGAGTATAATCTCGGCCTTGGAAAACTGGAGACACCATCTAGAGTGAACCACCCACGAGTTTGAGATCTGGAACGACCATCAAAACCTCACCTGGTTTATGACGCGGCAAGATCTCAATCGACGCCAAGCCCGCTGGGCTCAGTACCTCTCCCAGTTTAATTTCAAATGGTGTCACAAGTCCGGGGCGTTGATGACGAAGGCCGATGCACTCTCCCAGAGATCAGACCTAACCATGGAAGGAGGGGAAGATAACAAGGGAGTTCTTGTAATTCCGCCCGAATGGATCGCGCTACTAGAGGAGGAGCAGACCGAAGCAATTGAGGTGACTACCCCGGGGGACGAACTAATCAACGAGATTTCTCACAGGACCATGCGACTCCCCGAGGGTACCCTCAAGAAGTTGATGGCACAGGGGTATCAGATTGAAGACCGGGTGCTGAAATGGAAGGGTCGGATCTATGTACCGCCTGATCTCCGGACACAAATCATCACCCTTCATCACGACAATGCCGTTTGCGGCCACCCCAGCATCCACAATACATTGGAGTTGCTCGCCCGATTCTATAGCTGGTCTGGAATGAGAAAGGACGTCGAGGAGTATGTGAAAAGGTGCTCAAGGTGCGCTCGAGCAAAGCCGACCAATTGGCCCCCCCAAGGAGAGGTACAGCCCTTACCCATACCTGCGACACCTTGGGAGGACATCTCCGTGGACTTTATAACGGATCTACCAACCACGGGAAAACATGACGCCATCCTGACCGTAGTCGATCGCTTCTCCAAAGAAGTTGAATTGATACCCTGTCAGAAGATGTGTACAGCAGCCGGGCTGGCGGAGTTGTACCTGAATCACGTTTGGAAGCATCATGGGCTTCCCCGCTCCATTGTTTCAGATCGAGGACCGCAATTCGCAGCATCATTAATGACCTCCCTATGTGACCAATTGGGGATAACGGTAAAGAAGTCTACTGCACACCACCCTCAGACCGACAGTCAGACGGAATGGATGAATAGAGAAGTAGGATCCTATCTTCGCTTGTATTGTGCTGAACGACAAGATGACTG
>JBBPTI010000233.1:0-18193 GCA_038093995.1 Tylopilus aff. callainus | reverse complement strand
GCTATATCTCATCATCCCTTGGGCCAAATATTTTGACTAAGAGACCATTTTGTAGCCAAGAGCAAGGGCTATCTTTCATTTACCTACAGTTAAGCGAAATTCCCACAGGTGGTTGTGGTGTGCTTCATGCACCACATCTGGGTTAGGCATTGCAATGGTTTATGGAGTCACTGTATGCGTTGATGTGGGGTTCAAAATGGTGGGTGCATCGTGACTACAAGTCTGCTGCTGGTTCACTTCTTCTTCATCTACCCTCACTTCTCTACACCACCCAACCATGTCTAGCCAATTTGAACAAAACTGCCAACTCATGAATGCTGGCGCAGCACATTGAGTGAAGCTGCAAGGTGCCTTCTACAAGGCCACTGAGGCATTCAATACCAAGGTGATGACAAGACTGGGAGACAGCAAGGGGCTATGGGAGGAGCAGGATGACTGGGTGAAGCAATTTGGGGTGAAGATGGTGAGTCCAAAACACCTTGGAGCCTGGACACTGATAAAACTGTCACTAATAGGATGCTTGGAATGCTGTGACCGAGGCTGCAGCAGACATTGGGCTCAATACATCACTGCCTGAAGATGTTAACACATAGCTCAATGAGGCTGACAGCTTCTACCATGCCTGGTTGGTTCATGTGCCTGCTGTTCCTGAGGTGACTCCAGCATTAGAAGATGAGATGGTCACCAGGACTGCAGCAGGACCCATCTCTGCCAAGGAAGTGGCAGACACTGTGGAGGAAGGTGTTCCAGCACCACTCAACACGACATCTAAGGTTCCACTCACAAAGGTAAGTGGTTTGGGGCTGGACTTGTTGCTGCTGACAGTTGTCTAGAGGATGTGCGATGATGGGGATGAGGACATGGCTGCAAAGAGGCTCAAGTCCTCAGATGCACTGCAGGTGAGATGGTGGACCAACAAGGTCTGTGTGCAGTGCTGGGCTGCCAACACAGACAAGCAATGTGTGCCGGACCCAGGATCCACTTGTTAACAGTGCTATGAGTGCCAAATCAAGTGTGATCTAAGTGCTGGGCGGGTGGCCCCATGGAAAAAGGCAGCAGCAAGAGCAGGAGCAGCATGGGCAGCTGCTAGAGGTAAGTGCTCTTTGGGTGGTGGCAGTTGGGACTCACAACCCTCTAGAATCTCCACCTGCAATTATGAAATGGCCAATTTGGGCAGCAGCCAAGGCTGGGTCCAGCAAGAGACTCATGTCACTGATTGATGTAACATCCAAATTGGAGGTGGAAGAAATAGAGCCAATGCCTGTCAAAGCTAAGGGCAAGGGGAAGGAGTGGGCCACACCAAAAAAGACCATGTGACAGGAGAAGAGGCTGATTGAGGGTGTGATGTGTCATATCAATGCACTGGAGGCATGACTGTTCCAGCTCCATACCGACACGAAGAAGCTGGAAGTGCAGCAGGACAAGATCTTGGCAGATTTGTGGGTCCTCTCAAAGGAGCTGAGCATGATCCCTGAGCCTGTTGACTCCGAGTAGGTAGTATCATTGTTCTATGTAGAAGTCCATGTGTGTTATAGGTAGTCCTATGTATATAACTAGTCTGTAATCAAAATGAAGCTGAAACAGAACAAAACATAGTGTGCATAAAATGGAGACATGATAGGAATTGTGTGGGGTACCACCCAACTTGTCTTCTTCAGTCTTCTTTCTTTGGTCTATGGGGTATATGTAGCAGTACTTCATCTATGAAGTTAAAGGTGCATGGTGCCTCAAGGCATGTGTAAAGGTCAGGAGGTACATTGGATACAATCACATGGAGACATGAACAGAGGAAGGAGATGGACTTTACTTTTATGTTTTATGTTTTTATAGTTCTATTGTGTTTTGTTTAGATGGTATATGAGGAGTGGAGAGGAGTGGAGAAAGGCATAGAGTCTGTTAATGGTCTTTTCAGTATGTAGGAGAGAGCACTGGACGAATCCCAGGGTGGAACAGAGAGGAGGAACAGGTATTGTAGGAGACCACAGACTTATAGGTCCAGGTCATTGAAGTCCACATCTGCTTTGTCCAGTTCAGGGACTTCTTCTCCTGCTAGCCTGTCTAGGCTTTCATCATCGAGACCAGTAAGGCTCATGACAGGAATTGAGGATCTGAAACAAGGGTAGTAAGGGATAACATGAAAAGCTGCATAGTGCAGCTTGGAGACTGCACTGTCCAACTTGGCCAGGATATACAATCCTCCAGAAGTCCAGCAAAGGACCACCATTGGACCAATGTACCTAGGCTTCATCTTTCAGTTTAGCTCTTTTTCAACACAGGTATTACAAACAAGGACTAGACTCCCAGGACAGAAGTTGAAGTCTGTGATTCAGTTCTTGAAAGTGGTCTCAAAGTGCTTGATTGAGTCAAAGCAGGCCTTTATTACATGCTTCTGAATTGACTCCAAGTTGTCCTGACACTTTTGAAGTTGGTGTGCTCACCAGGCGATCAGTCCAAATGGAGCGAAGGGATCTGTTTCTGGTAGTGGGACAAGAAAAGTAGCTTCAGCAAGATCAAACAGAAAGAGTGGTTCTATGCCATAAACCATAAAATATGGTGATAGACCAATGGAATGGACCACTGTTATGTGCTCAGCCCAAAAGACCAAGTGAGTGGCAGTATGCCAGCAAGACTCCCTTCCTGGGGAACTTTTGATGATGGACTCCCAGACATCAAAGTGACACCATTTGACCACCCCATTTGCCTGGGAGTTGTAGGGGGAGACACAGATGTGGTGAATACCATACTGGTCCACAAGGATGTCTAAACCCTGGAGAAAAGTGGGGCCATTGTCAGTTACAATTTTGGAAACAGAACTTCAACAGCAGAGGAGGTCTTCAAAGAGGAAGGCGGCAATCAAGGTGCCATTCCCAGACTGCAGCATACGCCATTCCAGGTAAGCAGTCAGAGCACAGTGGGCCTGGATGATATATCTATATCTGCCAGAGCAGTGATAAGATGGTAGAAAGACTGGGAGAACTATGTAGGTAGGGACACCTAAGAGTCCAGGCCTTCAGTACTGTAGAATTAGTGGTGGGAACAGTATGTTCGTCCCAAAAGAGACTCTAAGGAAAGGGAAAGGTTCTGGAAGAAGTCTGAGCAATGGCACTCAGCAGTATGAGAAAGTCTGATCACAGATTGTGCACAAGTCTGAGAGTCTGAGAGATTTTGAAGCTTTCGGGTTGCAGGGGAAATGATTTGAGCTCAGTAGACAGTTCACTGAGGTCATTTAGAGAAGTTGAAAATGGTGTCAGTGACAGTGACAGTGATTTGTGAGCCAAAAGGGAGCTGTTATTCCCATCCTATACAATAGCATTATAGTCTGAGTATGCTTGGACTCTAATGACATCTAGATAACACTAACCAATGGCACAAGACTAAATATGGGTATTGAAATACTATATCAAACTGTCAAGATAAATCAGAAAAAAAAGAGGACTGTCCTGTAGATGGTGTGACATCTATACTGAGTCCATCACACATGATTGGGCCCAGTCTAAGTAGGCTTGAAAGGAAAATAAAGTCCCTGCCATCCATAAATGGCATGTTGCAAGGAAGAACAGCAGATGCGAATAAAGGGGTAAAGTGATCAATGGATAAGATAAAGGGAAATATACAAGGGTGGAAGGAGAGACTGTGGTAGTCCAATATAGTCTGAGGCCTCATTGACCTAGACTATGCTGTGGACTGTGGTGAGTATGGATAAAGTAGTGAGGACATGGTGGGGAAGGTGGTAAGATGGTAGGGGGTGGTATAACTGCAACAGGAGGGGTCTTACACCTACAGAGACAGGCCAGTCTCTACAGCGGGGCATCAGCATTGTGTCAACATGTACTTTCTGAAAAAGTCCACCAACAACTGGAACAGTTGGGAAAATATGCAAGCAAGCAGTCTGATGAATTTGGCATTTATGGCAAGTACACATGAACCACTTGACATTGTCAACCAGCATTGGCCACCAGAAGCAAGGGAGTAACCAAGTACAGACTGTGTAGACACCTTTGTGCCCAAGGTCATCATATGCCTCTTTAATCAGTCCATACTGGCAGTCTTCCAATACAACAAGCTGGTGTTGTCCATGAGGTTCGTGATGCCATAAAGAATCATTAAGGATGAAGAACTTTGTTGCCAAGTTTACAAAGGATTGGAACTCAGCATCTGAGAGGTCAGTGGGGCATATACAGAAATGAAGGAAGTTTCAAATTATGTGGATGTGGGCCTCTCATGCCATAGCTTTAGTGGACCGTGGGATGATAGGTATGTCTGTAGGGTGATTCTGGTTGGTGGTGGCAAAGGAGAAGACCGCAGTATAAGGCCAAGTAGACTGAGGCTGCAATGTGGGCAAAAGAACATAGTCTGTGGATGTAGGTGGACCAATGCAGAGATATAAGGAGGGGGCAAATGGTAGGTATGAATAAGGTAGTGTGCGACTGTTAAGAATAACAGTAGCAAAGAAATAGGCCTGGTCAAGCCAGTCCTCAATGCTCTCTTCTTCAAGAGGATCCTTATCAGAAGGAGGGTGCTGAGAAAGACTATCTGGACCTGCATGCCATGTGGCAGAGACATAATGAATCTGGAAATGGAACAAGAGGATACCTGCAATCCATCAATTGATGGTTGCATTGGGCTGAAGGTCTGGGTTGTTGATCATTCCCTGGACATATTTAGTGTCCATTTCTATGATGAGGTTAGTGATACCAAAGATAAAGACCCTAACTGAGTGAAGCACCTGAAAGAGTCTGTAAAGTTCGAGTTTCGCTTGTGAATAGTGGCTCTCAACTTCCATAAGGCTAATAGAACCAAAATAGTTTGGATAGTGCTTGCCATCCTCACCTTCCTGTGATAAAATGAACCCGACTGCTATGATTGAGGTGTCTATAGCAAGGACAACCTCTTGGCTGGACTCATAGTCCAAGCAGTGGAGCATGAGGGACTTAATGATCTTCTCCTTGAGATAAGCCATCATGTCTTTCTGAGCATCACCCCATGTAAAGGGAACACCCTTTCATGTGAGATTAATTAATGGTCGAGCAAGAGATGCAAAATTATGAATGAAAATGTGGACAATACCACAGGTACCAAGGAACTTATGGACTTGGGTGAGGTTTTCACAGTCTGGCCAGTCCATAATCTTTTGGACCTTGGCCTCATGCACTATACATCCTTCAGGGGTGCACTTGTGCCTGACAATGGTGGCGTCCAGGGCCACAAGTATGAATTTCTTGGCAAAAACCATTGCATTGACATTCTGCAATCACTGTAAAATACAGTGAATGACCACAAGGTGATTCCAAATAAAAAAATGAATTCCCAGATTCTTGGAAATGGTCTCATAGGATCCATCGGGCTGCTGGTGCCTCATAGTCTCAGACTTCACAGGTAAGTCATCAACAAATGGCATGGTATGGTGTGGAATTTCATCCTGCAAAATAAATGCCATATCAGCTTGGTAAATTTGGACTGTGTTAGTATGGCCCATGGGAAGAGTGGTAAGACAATGGAGACCAAGTGGACTATTAAAAGTTGTCATATCTCAAGAGTCCACATGCAGAGGTCTTTGGTTGTAACCAGCAAAGAGGTCCATCATACCATATACTGCATACCCACCAAAGAATTCAGTGAGATGCTCAACAAATGGTGGGACAGAGGAGTCCCTGATGGTCACAGCATTAAGGGGTTAAAGGTTGTGAACAAGGCAAAGAGTTTTTCCATCCTGCTTCAGGATACAGAATCAGCGCAAGTGATAGGCTGTGGCCAATAGCTCATATACACCCAAAGCAATGTGGTCTTTGATAATTTGGATCACCTGATCCCAGGCCTTCAGAGGTATTGGTATATTGCAGAGGACCCATGGCATATGGGATACTGTTGGTATCTTGACAGGTGGGAAATACCATTTGTCAAGGTGCCCATGTTCAGTAGGAATCCAAGTGAAGGTGGCTTCATGGTTGCATACAATCCACCTGACCAGCTTAACTTCTTCAGGCCATAGCCAATTCACAGGATCAAGATTGAGTACATCAGTGCATTCCTGAGTAAAGCAAAGTCTGGGGACAAAGTCTGGTGGGTAAGCAGGTAGTGGTACAAGACCAGCAAGAGGGTCATCAGGTAAGCAGCACAGCATGCAATACTCCTCCTTGAGAGGAGCTGTGACTGGCCAAACCTTTTTAGCTACCAGTTTATATGCAAGAGAGTGAGAAGTTGGGTCAAAGGTGAAAATAGAAGCAAATGCAGAAACATTAGAAGGTAATAAGGAAGATTGGGTCAAGGAGAGGAAGAAATAGGTAGGAGACTGTGACAGTCTTCATAAGTCTGTTGGTTTATGAGATAAAAATTTGGACAAAGAAGCAGTGAGCTGCAAAGATGAAGTATGAGTATCTCCCCAACCTTTTAGTGGATCATTGACATCTAAAAACCCTGGTGAAACTCGATAGTAGGCTGATGATCAGCACAAGTGAAACCATGGTGGCAGCATGGACATCCTTCTGTCCAAGAACAGGTAGGTAGCTTAAACTCCTTGCCTGTGTTAGGGTCTTGGAGGGTGATAGTTTGTGCCCCATCAGGGAAATCATCAGTAGACATGCTCATGAGACAATGAAATGGGTGACCAAGCAATAGGTCAAAGTTGGCCTGTGGTACGACTTGGACCTGTAGGCAAACCTCACCTGTACCAAAATCTAGAGCAAGGTTTTTGACAACACCAATGGTAGATTCTGTGGTGGTGTTAGCATTGGACATCATCATGAGGTGGTCAGAGTGGACTGATAGTCTGAGCTCTTCCCACAGCTGCCAGGTTGTGACCAGCAAGCTCATTGATCTGCACAAGGTTAGTGGTTGTGGGGATGCAGATAGTAGCAGAGGTCTCCTGGAAGTGCTTGTGCACATCCAGGACCTGAGAAATGATGTTTTTTATGGTTATTGGTATGGTGGCCTCTAGGATTTGATCAAGGAGCTGCTTAGGGGCAGTCTTGTCCTCTAGGGGAAAGATGTAACAAAACTGCCTGGTGGGGGCAGTGGTGGAGTTAGTTAGTTCTGTCCAAGGAGGAGGGTTAGCTATAGGGGTGAATAAGGAAGGAGCTGGTGCTGTGGAGGCAGGAACAGGAACCACAGTCTTCAAAAGTCCAGGTGTTGGGGCATGGGCCACCTCAATTGCCAGTGAGGTGATTTCTTTGGTGACCATTGCTGCACAAGGACCAGCACAGTTCTGTCTGTGAGTAGGTAATTCTACTCCATCAAAATAGACTTGCTTGCCTTTATCCTTGGCCCATTCAGCCTTGAATGTGGCCACAGTGTGAGCCATGTATTGTCTAAACTTGGGGTCAGCAATCTCAACATCTGGATTGTCATCCCAGCACTTGGCAGGAGCTAGGAAAACTGATGGCTCAATATCCAAAACTATGTCAGTGTCAGGTATGACAAGGGATAGGAGTCCAGTAGTGATGTTAGTAGCAGGTGGGGTGGAAGCTTGTGTCCCAATTGCATCAAGACAATCCTTCAGGCAAGATGTGCCCTCAATACATGGGATGCACTTCCCATCAGGAAGGCAGATCCAACCATCAGTGCCCCTGCTAGCCTTCCCAGCTGCAAGATACTCAGTGATGTTGGGGCAATTGCCAATAAAATGCCCATATTTATCACAAAAGGCACAAGAGCATTTGGAGGAGTGCTGCATTGCCACCTGCTCTTGTTTAATGATGACCAGTAGAGCAGTCTGTGGCAGAGCAACTGGTGGGGCCATGGGGGTGGCCCATGCTGGGTAGTATGGAGTTGGAGTCAGAAGGGGCCCTAACACAAGGCTTAGAAGGGGATGAAGAGCTGTGCCAGTTAATAGGAACTGGGTGGTGTCAAGAGTATCTTTAATGGAATATGGGTTGGTGGGATGGTGTGTGGTTTTGGTAATGAGAAGGTGGTGGCAGACTTGAGCTGCCAAGTCCGCAGGGAGTCCAGCAAGGAACAGAGCATCTCAGTCCAAGTCCAAGAGCTTTCTTGCCTGGACTAGCAGTGTGGCAATCTTGATAAAACTGCAGTGGTACTGCGAAAAGTCAGCAAGGATGCACATAGGCTTTGTGCTGGTCTCATGAGTTAGGTACTCAAGGTCAGCATGACAGAAATTGTTAGCACCTTCACAACCAGGGTAAAGATCTTTGACCACATCTATAAACTAGTCCCAATCAGCCAGAACTGTGGTGGCTTCTTTGAGGGTTTTCCAGCAGTCTGACTTGTCATAAGCAGCATAGCATGAATCTTCTCTGTGGTGGTAAAACCAGCAGCAGTTCCTAGAGTGTCAACCTGGTCTAGAAAGTGGGGAAGCTTGGTAGGTACCTCCCCAGTAAATTTAGGAGCACCACAAGCCCCACAGGCAGGCATTGTAGCACCTTGGTTAGCCATTGGTCCAGGTGGAGGGACTATAGGAGGAAGTGGAGGTGAAGATGAGAGAGTGGTATGGGAATAGATGCAAAACTGGAGGATGTGGTGAGTGACAATGGAGTGTGAAAAATGCAGGTCAGTGGTAGCAAACTTGGATGAAAAGAGCCCTCAGTGTTGTCAAAGAGATCTTGTAAGAATGAAGTGGTGGAAGACGATGTGCTAGGAGATGGAGACAACTGGGGTGAGTAGTCTGCAGTGAGTGGTGAAAGCAAGCTCCAAATCTGAGATGCAGGGAGGTTCTCTCCAACTCTCCTGTGAGTGGACTCTATATATCCACCAGGAATGAAAGGTCCTATATTCAGCTCATCACCTAGAATTTCTTCTGCAACAGTCAGACTTGAAGTCTCAACACTGGAGGTCTACCAGGAACCTGATGGCTGCATGTCAGCTAAAACAGACAATGTAGAGCAGAGATGGGATTTATTCAGCCAATCCAAATCAGCAGAAGAGTGGTCTGAGCTATCACCCATCAGTGAACTGAGCTCATGGTTGGTTATGTCAGGGAGGTTGGAATGGTTATGTCTTGCATTTGAGGGTGACACTGGATGAAATAAGGTGGAGTCCTCACTGATTTGCAAATTGCGAAAATATGCATGTAAATTTTCAAGGTCAGGTTGCTGGGCAATGAGTCATTGACTTTGTCTGGAACCCCATTGTGAGTCCCTCATGGTGGGCTCCAGTTGTAAAGAAGACAAGAACTCTGGAGTGGACTTTGGTAGAAGTCCTAGAAGTCCTAGGGTTGTCAGTATGTGTGGGGAGTGATAGGTTCGCCCCTAAGGAACTCTGGAGCACAAGGAGTGGAGCAGAGAAGTCCTCAAGTAGTTGACCAGCAAGAAGCACAAGTCCAACAGCCTTGTAGAGCATTAGCAGTTGGGAGTGGTGATGGGAGATGATATGGTTGTAAACAGTGAATGGTCATGGTATGGTGAATAGTTGGTGAATGGTAAATGGTGTGATGAGAGCTAAAATGGGAGCTGCATTCCAAGTTCCTATGACATCACTTTATAGTTTGGGAATGCCCAAGACTTAGATACAACTGTAGGAGCCTAAGTCTAAAGAAGAAACAAGAATAAACTAGTCAAGAGAACATGAAATGAAACAAAACTGATGGTCTTCTGAACTTATTGATGGACTTGCATCCAGTCGACCAGTCCTACTGTACAAGATAAGAAGGAGGGTGTGAAGATAGAAACAAAAGGGGCATAGAGACTGTATGAAAGGATGTGAGATGTAGGGATACCACTATAGAGACATACCACTCTATACTGCAACAAGGAGAAGAAAAGCAACCAATCTCAGGCAGCAAACATGTTGTCAACACCAGGAGTTCAGGAGACCATTGAGCATGCTGGAAATGCAAGTCTTTGTTCCAGTGACCCCTCTGACCCCTTCTCACCACTCCTACTCGATGCTGACCATGACTGGAATGTAGACTTGGGGGCCACTTTTCATATGACATCCCATCAACATTGGTTGTGCAATTATACCCCCAAATGTGTCACCATCAAACTTGCAGACAACACCATTGTCTACTCAGCAGGGGTTGGGTCTGTGGTGTTTCATCTGGTCATAGATGGGAAGAGCAGTTGAGTGGTTGAGTTTAGTAATGTCTTGCATATTCCCAAGCTGCGCAA
Source organism: Tylopilus aff. callainus (assembly GCA_038093995.1). Classification (NCBI taxonomy): domain Eukaryota; kingdom Fungi; phylum Basidiomycota; class Agaricomycetes; order Boletales; family Boletaceae; genus Tylopilus; species Tylopilus aff. callainus. The sequence continues at coordinate 8,135 of JBBPTI010000233.1, read as the reverse complement.
CAACCTCCTGGCTGTCTTATACCTCACTCAACACTCCTCTTTTGTTGTCCATATCAATGCCACTCATATGAGATTCTCTTGCACATCTGGGCCCACCTTATTCATCACCACCATCAATAGCAGTAATGCCACATTTTTGGATGGCATCACTGAGCCTGCAACTGAGTATGCACATGCTGCAACCACTATTCCACTCAATCTCACACTTTGGCATCAAAGATTTGCACACCACAACCTGACTGACATCAAGTCACTCAGGGAGTGAAACTTGGTCACTAGGATGAAGCTGGAAAGCAAAGCATTGCCTGACCCTGTCTGTGAACCATGCCTAGCTGGCAAGATGACTGCCAATCCATTCCCCTTGTCTCAAACTCATGCCTCTTGTCCTCTAGAGCTTGTCCACTCTGATGTGCATGCCATTCCCTATCCCATATTCTCTGGATTTCACTATTGGGTGACATTCATTGATGACTACTTGAGATATCACTTTGTGCTACCAATCCATGCAAAATCAGACATTTTCAATGCATTTAAGCAGTTTAAGGCATTTGCAGAGAACTAGACAGAGCAATGCATTAAGACACTGCATGATGATAAAGGAGGGGAGTACATGAGCAATGCCATGCTCAAATTCACCCAGGAATGTGGCATAGAATGCCAGCATACTGTTCAGGCATGCCCACAGCAGAATGGAGTTGCAGAGTGCACAAATCAAGTCCTTTCAGAGTGGATCACTGCAATGCTTGCAGAATCAGGCCTTGCCATGGCATTTTGGGGCAAAGCACTCTCTGCACTCATCCATGTCTGGAACAGATGTCCCATAGCAGCTCTAGAAAATACCACACCATTTGAACTGTGGCATGGATGCAAACCAGATGTGTCCCATTTCCAGGTATGGAGTTGTACTGCATATGTCCATATCCAAAAAGACAAGTGTGATTCCCTGCATCCACACTATAAGAAGTGTGAAACAACCTCAGGCACTAAGTACCTTTGGCTGCATAGTGGAGGGTGTACGAAAGTGTATGAAGGTAATGAATATCAATTGAGCTCCTTATAACTGGGTGCCTTGTGAGGGAAGATCCAAGAAGAATCAATTGGAGTTCCGACAATTACATGGGGGGGTTTATATACTACTAGCTACCTAGGTTGGAACTCCACTTGAATGGTGTAAGGGCAGGCCAGGTTACTAAGTATGGAAGTATGAGGCAGAAACTGGCCTGGTCCATGCGAGCAGGGCTGTACTAAGGGATATCAGCTATTGGTGTGAGATACAATGGTGAGTGATGGCACAATAGTGGGAGTTCTGCGATTGGAGGAAAAAGGAAATAAGGGAATTGTACAATATGCAGGAGTAACACCATTGGCATGGGAACGAGGTGCATAAGGGTGGCGAGCGATGGTGCAATCTGCAGTCACTGTGGTGTCAGCTGCTTAGGTAAAAGGGGCTTTGTGCTACCTTGGTCAGGTGCCCTGATGCTGTAAGCGTATGCTGAGGTGGCATGAGAGCAAGGGCAGATGTTACCAAGTCATGGCTCTGTGGTGTGGGTATCTATGCCTAAAGAAGGGAGTGTAGGAAGGAAAGAGTGGAAGTGTAGTGTTGAAGACACAAAGCATAACACGTCCCCCTCTTTAAGATCCAGATTTCAGATGGATCAGAGGATGGCCAGCAAAGAGGGGGTGGAGGTTGATGGAGAAGACAGAGCAAGGGGCAGATGGGTAGGTACAGTGGAAGGCAGCGATGGCATCAGGCACATGGGCGAGATTGGAACAAGGCTCCCAAGTGCACTCAGAGGCATTGTAGCCCTTCCAATGGACCAAGTATTGGAGGCCACAACCGTGGAGGTGAGAGTCAATGATGTAGTCTACCTCATATTCACCATTAGTATTGGACAGCAGGATAACCAGAGTGGAGGATATGGGAACAGGCTGTCCAGGGAGAGGCATGAGATAGGGCTTGACATGAGAGACATTGACAACCAGGTGGATACGGAAGGAGAAGGGCAGCTGCAGGCAGACTGCGTTAGGACCAATGTGCTCGAGGACAAAGAAGGGGCCAAGCCATTTGTCCAAGAGCTTAGCAAGATGAGGTGTGTGGAGGTGTTTGAAAGAAAGCCAAGCCTTGTTGCCTGGCTGATACTCAGGGGCATCCAATCATTTCAGATCGCTGATCTTCTTCATACAGTCTTGGGACAACTGGAGGCAGGCGTGTGCATCAGCAAGATGTGCAACATACTGATTCACAAGGTTATTGGTGGTGGAAGAGGGCGTAATGGTTGGCTCAATGCCAATGACAGGGGAGTAGATGTGAGTGAGCTGGAACAGACTTTTGCCAGTGGTGAAGGATACCTGATTGTTAATAGTGAATTGGGCAAGTGGTAACCACTCAGACCAGGTCTCTGGGTGATTCATACAGTAGAGGCGGAGATACTGGCTGACCTCTCTGTTCATTCATTCCATTTGCCCATCGGTCTACAGGTGATACACTGTGGAGAGTTGTTGCTCAATGCAGAGTTGTCTGCAAAGGTCTGTCATGAGTTTTGAGGCAAACTGTGGACCTTGGTCTGATACAATGCTGTGAGGAAGCCCATGGTGCTTCCAGACATGGTGTAGGTAGATGCCAGCAAGGTCCATGGTGGTGCAAGTTGTGTCACAGGGGATGAGTTTGATGGCCTTGGAGAATCTATTGACCACCGTTAATATGGCAGTGTAGGAATTGGACTCTGGAAGTCCAGTGATAAAGTTGATGGAGATGTCTTCCCAAGGCCTGGCAGGAATGGGGAGTGGCTGCAATTTTCCCGCTGGTGGCTTGTTGCTGGGCTTTACCTGGGCACAGCGGGCATAGTGTCTGACATAGTCCTGGACTTCTTTGGCCATACCCGGCCAGTCATATCCCCATTGGATGGCCTTGAGCATTCTTTCTGCACTGGGGTGGCCTGCGAGTGGGACATTGTGATGCAGCTGGAGTACCTGAGGCCAACAGGCCAGGGGCACATACAGTCTCCCATTCTTCATGCAACAGCCATCAGAGATGGTGTACCCTGATGCCTCCAGGCAGGCCTACACAGGTGCCGGAAGCTTGATTGTTTCATGGAAAATTGCATCAGTGAAAATGTGGCCACTGGGGTGTAGGGTAACCAGTGTCAAGGTGTTCTTCATCTCTCACAGTCTGATACTCTTCGGGGGAACCACCAGCACATGCTGGTTGTTGTCTTCATCACCTACTGCCAAGTCCTCTCTTTGGCTAAGGGCATTGGCCTTTCCCATGGTGGAACCTGGTTTGTGGAACCATTTGAAGTTGAATTGGGACAAGTACTGGGCCCAACAGGCCTGTCACCGATTGAGGTTCTGTTGGGTCATGAACCAGGTCAGATTCTGATGGTTATTCTATATCTGAAACTCATGGATGATTCCTTCTAGGTAGTGCTGCCAGATTTCTAGTGCTCGGATCACACTCAACATTTCCTTGTCAGCAATGGGATAGTTTCATTCTTTGGGCATCATGGTGTGTGAGGAGTAGGCTATGGAGTGCCACTTGTCATCTTTTTCTACCAGGAGGACTGTGCCAGTGGTGAAGGAAGAGGTGTTGCTTTCGAGCCAATAATATTTGTCATTATCAGGGTATGCAAGCACTGGGGCTGTGGTGAATGCCTCCTTGAGTCTGACGAAGGCTGCTTCTTGGGCATCAGTCCAACAGAAGGGCTTGTCTTTCCTGGTTAGATCATGCAGCAGTTGGGCAACCTTTGCAAAGTCTTGGATGAAGTGCTGATAGAAATTGGCCATGCTAAGAAAGGAGCAAACCCCTCAAACATCCTTCAGCCTAGGCCAGTCCATGATTGTGTTTACCTTGGTGCTGTCCATACTCACTCCATTTACTCCTACAATCATTCTGAGAAACTCTACCTCCATTACCAAGAATATGCATTTGGAGGGCTTGATGAACAGATTGTTTTCTTCAAGTCACTGGAGTACTTCTTTCATGACCTTCTGATGCTCAGTGATGTCATTAGTTGGGGTGAAGATCATCAGGTCATTGATGTATACTAGTATGTTAGTGGACATGTCAGCAAAGATTTTGTTTATCATGGTCTGGAAGGTTGTGGGTGAGTTGTAGAGTCCAAAGAACATCACAAGAGGCTCAAAAGATCCTTGGTGGCAGGTGAAAGCTGCCTTCCATTCATCTCCTTCCTTGATGCATATGTTGTTGTAGCCCCAGTGGAGATCCATCTTGGTGAACATTTGGGTGCTTTTGAGCTGGTCAACGAGCTGTGATATGAGGGGCAGTGGGTAGTTGTTGTGCATGGTATGTTCATTGAGGTAGTGGTAGTCCTGGACCATGCATTTCTTTCCATCTTTCTTTGGGATAAAGAATACCAGCACTGTTTGCTTGGACTTGGAGGGGTGGATGTAGCTTTTTCGCAACTGGTCATCAATGAACTTGTCCACCTCTTGCTGCTCTTTGGGGCTTAAAGGAATATTGCGCCCCTTCCTTGGCTTAAAAGAATCCTTGAGTTCAATGGCATGATCCCATGGTTTGCACACGGGCATGTGTTCAGACTCCTTCTGCTCAAACACCCAAAGAAATGGGTGATATTCTGGGGGTATCAGGTCTTGGGCTCAGGGCTCTTTTGCCATTCTGCTGATCTCCTGTTCTTTGGCTCTGCTGCCCTGTGCAGTCTTTGCTTCTTCGGCTGTCTCTTTCTCCTATTCTTCAGCCCTTCGGACTACACAGGAGACCCCAGTGTAGTTGCACAACTTTGGATACTCTGGGAGGTGTACAGTCCCTTTTCTCCAGTCAATCTTGGGGTTGTGCTCTTTCAGCCAGGTGTACCTGAGGATTAGGTCCTTGTTGCCAAGGTCTGTCACTTCTATGCAGACCTTCTCCATGTGTTCTTGGTATTCGAGTAGTACTTCAGCCATGTGGGTGACTGGACCAGCTCGGTTAGGAGTTCCATCGGCATTATAGACTAGTATGGGGTTGTCAGCAGTTCAAGAGGGATACCGTACTTCAGGGCAAAGTTCTCATGCATAAATATGGACTGTGTGCCACTGTCGAGTAGTGCAGATGCATGAACAAAGTCCCTGGTCTTGGACTTGATGCAAACAGTCAAGGTGATTTCTCTTCAGTTGATGCTGAGGATCTGGATGATGGGGGGTATTGTCAGGCTTTGCATGCATGGGGTAGTAGTCAGAGTAGAGGGAGGAGTGGGGTATAAAGAGGAATTAAGCACAGCATTGGGCTCATGGTTGCTACCAAGCCACTGGAAAGTGGGCTCCTCTTGACTAGGCAAGAAAATAGATACTATACAGTTGTCAAAGGTAATTCGGAAATGGTAGGAGTGTGCAATGAATCTTTCTCTAGCCATCAGGGCACCTGACATGCCCTTCAGGCTCTGCCTTTTCCCTTGTTGTCATATTTGACAACTTGAAAACCCGACTCTTCTTTGGGGTTGCTCTGCTGCTTCTTCACCACCACGGCTAACTTTTTCATCCTTAGTGGGGTGCTGCTGCTGAACTCTTCTTCTTCTGCCAATGGGATGCAATGGATGGTTCTCCTCATCTTGCAGTGGGCACTATGGCTGCCCTGGACAAACTTGCAAGAGGGGCATTGGTTGATCCTTGGCTGGCAACATTCCTTGATTTGATGTCCAGTGCATTTGCAATTGAAGCACCTGGACCAGCTATCACTACTACTTAGTGCATAGACCGCTTCTTCAGCATTTTCTTCGGCAAGCCCCTGCATGCTTATCCTGGGGGCAATCCTTCTTTCTCCACCATGGATAAACAGCAATGCTTCCATGCCTGTTTTGGTCTTCCTAATATTCTGCAAGTAGACAGTGGGGATGTTGGAGTGCTTTCCTTCTTTGAACAGCTGGGTAATGATGGTCCTCGACATGTTCTGCTCGAGAAGCTGGATAGCATGCATATCATCAATGTTGGCCTGCTGGTAGAGGGCTTCCCAGCACACAATGAAGTCATTGGTGCACATGTTACCCTGCTTGAACTCTTCCAGCTGGCAATAAGCCCAGTCTTTCTGGTTAGTGGCTCTGAAAAGTCCTTCTACTTTGCTCTTTAGGTCAGCCCATGTGTAAGTGGGGCCTTTGGCTAATCAGGTCTGGGTGAAGGGTCCGGCCTTGGGTCCTTTGAGGCAGGAGAGAACCATGACTACTGCTTCATAGCTTCCTTGTGGGGTGACATGCACATTTATTTTTAGCCACACCTGCATCTTTGCCCACCATTCCTCAAATTTGGCAATGTTGCTGTCATACTTGCTGGGGTCTGCAAACAACTCAACCTTCTTCACTGTCCCAGGGAGATCAGTGGCTGCAATCTGGCCTTGGAGTGTCGCAACTGTTTGCTGTTTGGTGGTAACAACTTGTTCCAACCTCACGATCTCGTTGTTGGAGTCTTGCAATAACCTGGCAAGCTGTGCAGTCTGTTGGATTATGGTAGTGAATTCGTTTGCCACTGCGTTTAGCTTGTTGTACATCCTGATAGTAGGGTCAGCCAATAGGGCAAGGAGTGCCTGTGACATATTGGAAGTGTGTCTCTTTCCAAATAGTCTTCTTCTCAGCTTTTTTATACCAGCTTCTTCGGCTTCTTTGGCTCTCAAAAAAAAGCAGTGCTAGAGGTCTCGAGTGGATGACAGTCTTCTGATCTCACCAATCTCCAGGTCTTGGCCTGTTTAAGATCTATATCTTCCTTGGATCTGAGCGCTTCCTTGGTTTGCTTAGTAATCCCCCTATGGCTAAACCAAGAGCAGTTTGTGATTTCAGAAAGGATAACTACCAATCGTTGGCTGGCTGTTCCACTGGCCAACCATTGCTATTGGTGTCATATCAGAAAGTCTCTCCATGTAAAGCAGTAGTGGAGGTAGCACCTATAGAGTACTTGCCATAAGGTGTGCAAAGGAAAAGAACAAGGGTATTATAGTTCTGTTGAACTGTACGAACAATGAAGTAAGTAAGAAAGGTAAACAACAAGAAACTGATAAAACAAGAAGTTAACAGGGAGTAATAGAAGAAGATGGGGAACATCCATAGGTATGAAAAGAAGGACGAGGAGTGAGTAACAAGTAAGAAATAAAAGGATTAAAGAAACTTTGTGGGTCACCTCAGGCTCTTTTGAGGGCACAAATATCTGGGGGTTCATTTGCTGCAAATGATATTTGAACCAGCAGGTCTGTTCAGCTGAGATTGGCATTGTGGACAACAAAGGAGATAAGGTCTATTGCAGGTGCAATAATCTGGCGAGTAGAAAAGGGGGCGAGCAAGTTGTGCCTCAATAAAGGCAACATAGATGGCATACTGGTATTGATGTTCCTCTGCCTCAGCTATGAGGCATTGGAGGGTAGCGGGTGAGAGGGGAGGAGGTGTAGGCAGAATGAAGTCATTTGAATTGATGTCAGCAACAGGGAAAGGGGGATATTGCAAAGTGAGCATAGCTGACAATGCCCATGTGTTCCTTCTGCTCCACTCAGCTATTCTCTCGTCAAACTCTTCCTGAAACTCCTGCTGTTCCCTTTCTTGTTTAGCAGCAAGGTCAGCTTCGAGGCGCGAAGTGATAGAGGTGAGGAGGGCAAGATTGATTGGGTGCTGTGGACAAGGGGCAAATACCAGACACTGTGCAACTTCTTGCTCTGCCATAAAAGAAGCATGGGCCAACTGGGCACGATGAGTGTTCACTGGTTTCCTTCTATGTTAGAAAGGCTGAATGTAGGTACAGTACGGCTCACTGCTGTGAGGGTCCTGGTTGAAAGGGGAGAGATAGGATGCTTTGGGGAAGTCAAAGAGCAACGACAGCAAAGTGGCAATCAATTCTTAATGAAACAACCTTGGGCACTAAGTACCTTTGGCTGCATAGCAGAGGGTGTATGAAAGTGTACAAAGGTAATGGATATCAATCAAGCTCCTTATAACTGGGTGCCTTGTGAGGGAAGACCCAAGAAGAATCAATTGGAGTTCTGACAATTACATGGGGGATTTACAGTGGCTCAAACAATTGTCCAAATGTTTGCATGTTTTTCACTAATGGCAATATTCCCTAACAACCACTAATCCTCACCTCATACTATTGGTGTATGAAATGAAGATCTTACTCTTGGCTACAGGATTGGTCTATAGTGCAAAAGATTT